>QEAR01000063.1:0-126474 GCA_006535965.1 Spizellomyces sp. 'palustris' | reverse complement strand
TAATGCTAAATAGAATGTTACGAAAGGTGCTCCAAGAAATAACCAATGACTTGATTCTAATGGCAACACAGTTTCTTTTAAGATCAATTTGATCCCATCAGCAACTCGGTTCACTATGAATTGCTATAAAATAGATAATTGTTATGAGGAATTCCTGTATTAAGTTTTTTCCTTATAGTAACACGAGAAATGCTAAGTGCTGAAGAAGCTTTATGTTGACTACTAAAAAGGAGCACCTGAAACTAAAACTAAAACTAAAACTAAAACTAAAACTAAAACTAAAACTCTAGAATCTGCATAATAAACAAAAATTGTTTGTGAAGTAACAGCAGCATCTAAAGTTGCTTGAGGCAATGAGGTACCAAACCAAGAATTATTAGCCCTGATCTAGAAGCACTCATTTTAGCTCTAGTTAACTCATATAATACTTTACCAGTTAAAGATTGAGATATATTTTTTCTCACTTCAGCTTTACAAGCTTTAGAGTCAGGTGTAACATAGGATTCTTTCAAGATATTAAGTAAAGGTTGGAATCTTTTAAGATACCAATTTTCTCGCTCAGCCAATATTTCGATAGGGCGGAATTCGACAATAGTTACAGAGAAATTTTCCCAACCTGTCAATCTAATTAAAGTACCTAATATAGATGCACCTTTAGGTATTATATAAATGATATCTTAATCTTTCCCCTAAGTTTTTAAGAGGAACCATAATAATAACTTATAAGTGATGCCTATAAACATAATCCAAATAACAAATATATCTATTTTAATGAAGCGACTCCTAGAACAGATCATTTCTTCATAATTATATGTCTAACATGTGATCGTTGAAGTAATATATTACCTGCAGGTTGTCTTAAAGAGTTTCCTGCATTTTTGTTAGATTTCAATATTAACCGCTCGCTTCAACGGTTGTAACTATCCTAAATATCCTACTTTATTCGGTCCAATGCGTCTTTGCATAGCACCCATTATATTTCTTTCCGCCTATGTCATTAAAGCGACAGATAGTACTACACATAATACTACTATTAATGTTGCTATCATTTATCTTTTCTTTTTCCTTAATTCAATTTCATTCATTCCTCTATTTAATATAGTCATACCTTTATATTATGTTTATTATGTTTATTACCATTTTTGTCGAACTTACAACAGAAGTTAGGTGTAACTGAGGAAAAAATTAATTAAAGATAGTTAATCATCTAACCACTTTTTAGTATTTAAAGATGTATAGCAAAATCTTCTATAGAATTGATGAAAATATAAATGTAGGTTAATACTTATATATCAATAAGGTAAGAGTTACAACAAAAATTAAAGCCTCCATATAAGCATAGAATGCACAAATGTTAAGTATAGATAAATTGCAACCATTGGTTTAATTATAGCAGTTATTTGACTAGTAAGTTGGTCAAACCATAAAAATATTATTATTGGGTATAAGCTAGATTAATATTTCTTTTTAGTATATTTGCCTTAATAAAAGCAGATTATTAGATAGTATACAATAACCATTTAAAAATGAACTATTGAATTACTTAATTACTTAATTACCTCCCACTACTGGTGATATTTATTAGATATGTATAAATGATAACCATAATGGCTTCAATAATTAGCATAAATATAGATTTGATTCACTATTCACTACCTCATGATGCTTGTCTAGTCTCAGTCGCTTTGCTTCCTTCCTAACATTGTAGGGGTACACTGAACATAAGTGGTGTATGAATTTTTACTGAGTATCCTCTTTGGACTGTACTTGTTCAGGTCTCTAATAGTTTACTTAAAACCATAATAGATTCTAAGGTTAAAATTATTCCATTTGATACACATATATGATAAAGTAAAAATCCCATCAATAGTCGAAGAAGTAAGATAAATTTTCATCACTATAAATTACTCTTCTTATTATATATACATATTATTTATTGCATTGTAGTGCATGTCTCAATATGTATTGGTTCAACATTCATTTTTTACACATAATATTTGCATAAATGGTTATAATATAGTTTATGAATATTAATTTTGAATAAATATTTAAGGGTATTGTTGCTAAGATTAGTTATATGACATAAAATAGAATATAGTAATAAAAAGGTATGATAATATGTATATATAGGTATAAAGGTATAAGTATAAAAATTGAAGGGAATTCATTCCTGAAGGTTATTTTTTTCCCTGCAATATGGGTATAGCCACTGGTCAAGCCTCCCTATTTTGATAGGTTGTAAGTATGTATGGTTGAGCCTATACATACAGTAGTAATTATTGGATTCCAAAAACGGGAAGGCATGGTTGTATTGGATCCCTCCAGTAGGATGACTGCCTACAAAAAAAAATCCTCCCACATTTAAATATGTGGGCTAATACTTTACTGTAAATAAAATCCATCCGAGATTTAATCGGTACAACAGCTTGCAATATATAATTAGGGAGCATGGGAAATTCAATCTATAGGGCTAGTTATTGAGCATAGTTGGAAGAAAGTGTAGGATAATGCAAGTTTTACTTGCCGCTAGTCTTCCAGTTTAAAGTAGTTTTAGTTAGTAGAATCCCTCTAAAGGTTACCCAATGCTGGTGACCATTTACGGTAATCGTAACAGGTTCCATTTGAATACTATAAACTTTATCCCATTCGGGATGAAGTCACCCAGAATTGAGTCAACTTTAAACCCCGGTCTAGTTTACTTCCTCTTTCTTCATGTGCAGTGTATCTTTATAAACTATACTATATATAAAAGTTTATAAGCTTAAAGGTAAGCTCCTCTATGGCTTAACTTTGATTTGGAGCTTAGTTTATTATTTATAAGAATCCTAAATTAGTCAGGTAGTAACCTTCGCTACAATTAATAGGTTGATAGGCTAAGTTAGTTATGATGGAGATAAGATGAGTGCTACCAATCAAGACCTGTTAGCTAATGATAAAGTATTTAAGACTATTACCTGCTTATTAGTATATGTTCGGATTGTATTACTAGATAATTATGATGATGGTTATAATTTAGTAAATTGAAGGATATCATCCAAGGACTGTCTGGTGTATAATGTAGTTCTAATAAGTTATCAAGTTTATCTTTTATGCACTAGTCTAGCCTGAATGTATATGAAGTTTTACTTACTACCGAAAACCTTCATATTAAACATTATCAATTTTGGTACCGTGATTATGAATCATCACGCATAATACTTAGAGCATTTTTTGATACAATAATAAAATATAGAAGTCCGGAATTCTATGTTCATAATATGGATAAATATGATGGTTTACTTATTCTTAATGATCTTATAACACATCCTTTAGTTATTGAAGCTATATCTATACGTAAAAATAAAGGTGATTATTTAGCTTTTAGAGTTTCCTACAAAGGATTAGGTTAAGAAATCTATAAATTAATTATTCATATAATATATTTCTACTATTATATTCTTTAGCAACTCTGACTTTAACCTATGACGTTTCACATAATAGATATAATAAATTATCCATATTAGCACTCATTAATAAATTGATATTAAAATGTATATATATTTTCATAATACTATAATTATACTAACCTCACTCATATTATTTATAGCATGTGAAACAAGTAAAGATAATAAAATTGCATTATATAATTATTATATGGTATTGATCATAATTTTGATACTCGTGATAAAATTGTTGAGAGATTATGGAAAATTTCTAGTTTCGCGAAATGCTGGTGTATATCATGAATCATGAATCATGAATCATATCATGTATTCTTATGTAGAACTGTAATATTTGGTAAAACATATGTTGTCTTTATCATAATTAATATCTTTAATGGTAAAGATATTATTTC
Source organism: Spizellomyces sp. 'palustris' (assembly GCA_006535965.1). NCBI lineage: Eukaryota > Fungi > Chytridiomycota > Chytridiomycetes > Spizellomycetales > Spizellomycetaceae > Spizellomyces > Spizellomyces sp. 'palustris'. The sequence continues at coordinate 122,639 of QEAR01000063.1, read as the reverse complement.
CCATAAACTTCCACGATTAACTGTAATATATGTTTTTAGTCTACAGGGGCGATAGGACTCGAACCTATATCGCTGGTTTTGGAGACCAGAATTCTAACCATTGAACTACGCCTCTTCATTGATATAAACTTTCTATGATGATAATCATTTCTTAAAAGTCATTTGCTTGTTTTTAACTGACTATCTTTATTAAAATTAATAGTATCATACCTTTATATTATTTTAATTAATGTTATTAAGAAAAATATATCTATTCATATTACTTGTTATTGGTTTATATATTATTAATGACTTCTAATTATTAGAGACTAGTTTCAACAGAGTCTAAAATACATTATAAGATTTAAATAAATTCACGTTAATATGAAAATTAGCAACATAAGCATAAATGAATAGGTTTAGACACACTACTAAATATAGTTGCTGTAAGTACCAATTTCATGTATAGTAATTATATAGAAAAAAGTCACTATTAATGTTATACCAGCTGTTGCAATTATAGCTTATAGTAAAATTTGTATGAATTAAAACATCTAGGTATTAACTGTAATTATGATGGTATAGAAAGTATAATATTTGATACGCCTATAAATTTGTATGATATCATAGTGTATTGTGATTATTATCCTACACAAGAACCATAGTATTTATGTACTTTTACTATACTTGAAATACAAAAGGGTTGAAATAGGTTTATTAGTAAAATCCTAGCTTTGACATTGACGATCTAATTTACCTAGTTGCCACAGGGTTACAATCTATTTCCTTATGATTGATTTTGTTTATAATTATTCTCTAGTTACTAATAAAATATTGGTCTAATCTGGAAGTGGTTAATTTTAAGTCTACCTTTAGATTAATAATAGGTTATTGAGATGGCCTCAAAAATACTTGTACAGTACTTTAATGTGTATGCTGGTTTACTTACTGAATATACTCATTGATGCAGGTCAATGATGGTTTACATATTGAATCCTTCTATTGTTTTTAATTGGAGTGATGATTATTCATGTTACCTCTATATAAATATAACCTAGAAGTACTTGAATAATTATAAATATGTTGGAGCAAGAGTTATATATTAAACCATTCCATGTTATGTAATAGGCTAAAAAAAGGGTTAATACAGTATAAGCGGAAGTACCATATATTATATAAAAGTGTAATTGTAAAGATCAATAATTAAAGATAACACTCATGATATGAGGATTGTTAGACTAGTAACCTAAAGTTAATTATGTTAAACGAGATAAACCTAATAAAAGTATATCTAACAAAACGTTAACCTAATAGTGTTTATATTATTCAGGTAATTCTATATCAGAAATAATGAAGCTAAGCTACCTACTAAATAATAGTTAAATAGTTGGCATAACTATTAGAATAAATAATTACTCTAAGATACCAGGAATCCTATTCTAAGTAATCCTACAATTGATTATTTCTCCATAATTGTCATAATTCATTTCGATTCAATAATATTATATTAAATAAATTTAGGATAACTAGGTTTAAGATATGCTGAATCTGTATCGAATCTAGTATAAATATGTACGAAAGTGCTGGTTCAGGATATCTAAAAATAATTTAGGAAGTCCAGTTTTCAATGTAGCCAATTAACTCTAGAACTCATAAATGTGAAGCATTAGGTACAGTCCTAAATACATAGAGGTTGTCATAATAGTAGCAACACCCATTAAGAATACTGATGTAACTTGACAATAATGAATAAACTTAAATCGTTGAAGATAAGTGGTCCATAAACTATCTAGATTCAAGTCTCTGATAAGATAAGACTACTGTAAATAAAGGAGTACTTTGAGGGATACACCCTCAATCATAAATGGATACTAAATCAAGATGACTCCACCATAATATAGACCTAATCTATAAATTTCATTTCATAAAGGTTAGCTACCATAGTAATTAAAAATGAAATATGTTGGCATATATTAGGAATTCCTACCAATAGGAATGAAGTTATAATAACCAATGGCTAGATCGAAATACCTAGAAGACTATAAGAGAAATTAAGCAAATGCTACTAATAGAATAACTTCTCTAAACACTGGATCCATCCAATAACATAAATTATTTGTACATACAATTAGCATAAACTGGTAACTTTAAATATTTAACTGCAGAAATAACGTTTTACTGATGTAGAAATTAACCACTAAACATATTATTATGATTATTTACCTTATATGAGCTATTGTAAAATTTGTATATTGAATTTATAACCTGAGGTAGATGTAAAGTATAATAAATTAATCTATAAGGTTAAATTTAAGCCATCATCAATATTCCTAAAACTTTTAAATAATCTTACGCCATTTATTGTGCTCTTATCCTTAATTATAATGTTAGTTCTAAGTATATTACAATTGAAAACCAGTTTACTAATAATTATCACCATCCACTATCTGTTAATGATTACTACTAGTGGATAATTATAATAAATCCCAGCTATATAGGGTGGCCATATTGCTTAAAGTAATATACCGGTAATGGTGTTATGGATTTATAATTCCAAGGCACTTATTCTATACTTAATGATAGTATGGGTCGATTATGGGATGGTACTAAGGAGCAGAATAAATTTGTGAATTTGGCTTAATAACAGTGTTAATATTAGATATTATGCCCATATTAATTAGTGATGACATCCTACTATTAATGGTAATGCTAAAGTCCTTATTTATTGAGAATCCTTAGATGACATTGAAGCTAAAGCATATAATGCTATTCTTCCCTGGAGGCTTGATGTGAATTATTTTATTGTTAAGAATGAAAACCCTAGGGTAGCAATATATCTATTACTAATTCTTATAGATTTATTTGCAGTTTGGAGTTTGGAGTTTGGAGTTTGGAGTTTGGAGTTAAAAGTAGCTTAGAGAGAAGGAGGTTAGAAGATTAACCTGGTGGTCCGACCATTAATTATAATCCTTCTGTGATATTTTGTTAGATTATAATTGTTTAGACTAATTCAGACTAATACAGCTTTATATAAACTAGTCTAGCTAAATCTAAACAAGTTCAAACATATTCAAATAAATTTTAACATATTTTAACAAATTCATAAATACTAAAACAATTGATATCTTATTATGTTGCAGTATAAACATCTACAGTTTTATTAATTAGTTTAAATCCAAATTAAAAATAGCAACAACAACCCAGTTTAACATACTATTAGGTTTGTTTAAATGACACATTATGTCATGTAGTGTACTACTAATAAATATGTTACAAGCAGCAAAGTATATTGGATCAGGATTAGCTACAATTGGATAGATTTCATATTGTTCCATTGGGTTATGGTGAAACATCTACCTGTACAATCATTAAAACTACTAAATATAAAATGCTTAACTAATTCACCTCTTGTTCTACCTACATAAGTTTATAATGTAGGAAATCAATCAACAGCTACCATTTTACTAAATCAAATTCAATGCAATAAAAGTACAGCGAAGAGTTAAAGCATAATGGTAAAATTAATACTGAACCAACTGGCCACCTAATAGAATGGTAGAATGATAAGTAAAGACAAAGCTCGATGGTCAAAGTTATCCATCATAGATTATGGTAACTATCCAAGGAATAAACTCCAGCAATTAATAATCCTAGACCTAATAAGGCTGTCAAGATAACAGCTCATTGACCAAATAACCCTAATATAAATAAGTATAAATTTAACAAGTAATTAAGATCATTATTGACATTACCTTATATTTATCCTTATACTTTCACCTTCTGAAAACTGAGATTTTAGCTTCAACCTCGATAGAATCCCTCTAGCAACCCCTAATATGGTCCTTCTATAATTTCAGGATTAAAATTTAAATTACACAGATAGAATATCAGTTCTGTATGATGATAATGTCACTATAAAAGTGATATTATACTATATCTATGCACCTACTTATACATTACCTTATCCAATGGTAAATTTCCTATGTTTATATACTATGAATACACTATTGTAGGATAAGTACAACAGGAGTGGTAGATGTAAACCCATTAGTTGTAGTTGGAATTGAATTTAGGATCTAGGATCTAGGATCTAGGATCTAGGATCTAGGATCTAGGATCTAGGATCTAGGATCTATAATCTAGGAATTATAGTATACAGTATGTACCATCATTAACCACAGGTAAGCAAACAACTTCAATCGAAACCAACTTTATTAGCATAAACCTTTAATTTAAAGTAATGGTGGTCTCTATTGATTCTTCATATTTTCAGCTATTTACACTATTCATACTTATTGTTACAGTATCTATACTACATTATTCAATAGTAACAAAAAGCTAGGTATATTTTGGGATTGACAATATATTCAGTTTATCCTCACAGAAACTTACTACCATAAGCCAGGCTTGTTGGTGTTATTCAAACTATCACCAATTTGTAATCTATTTTTATTAGGGTTCATCTCAAATTATCATAATTCTACATCCAATATTTATAGTTATAGTTATAGTTATAGTATTGCTGTGTTATATAATTACTACACTAATAGGTATTTAACAGTAGCTAGCAATAAATTATAACCGCAATTGTTATAATAAGGTAAATAATAGTTAATTAGGATGCCCAAACTATAGCATGTTAGTCAATCTCCAATCATTTGAAATTAGCTAGTTAGGTACTAGTTAAAGTAATAGTATGGTTAGAAGATGAAGATAGAAATTACAGTCTAGAAAGAACCATCAACTGCTGAATTATCTATAATAAATTATTTACTCAAACCTTTTTTTTGTAGAGGTTTTTGTAAATAATCATACTAACGTTACCAAACCACTTGATAAAGAAATCTATAGTTTGGAACTCCAATCAAATGACAATGATAATATACACCATTACCAGTAGGTCACTTTGAGGATATCACTTAAACCTATACCAATATGTCACTTTATTATATTTATGAATGGATTGGATCTTTATATTACACTAAAATATGTTTTGCAAACTAGTCGGTAATATATGATATGTTCATAATAGAGCAAATGTTTATTAATTGAATAATTCTTTTAGTATTTCCATTAATTCTATTGATTAAATCTATCATGCCCTTCTTGTTATGTAGTCGATATCTAAATTATTTAGAATCTGATCTTGATCTTAGTTTTACATTTTCATTAACTTATCTTTTATTAATAATAAGGTGTGATGATATAACAGGTCCATTGTAATTTCACAACTGCAATAACCCTCTTTTGATACTAATAAACTACAGTCAATAACACCAGCTAATCATTGTAGGAGAAATAGACATCTCGCGTAAAGTCTCAGAGGAGCCTACTAAAGTACAATACTCTTTGGTTTCCTGCTGATTATATGCCATATCCATAATTTTCACTTTACTGGCTATTAGTAATAGACTTATAATAAAGTATATGGGTAATGATTCCACATAGTCCCAGCATATAGCGAGATTCATTATATTCTTCACAGAATATACGGGCCATCCATGAGAACCAAAATAGATGACTATACAATACTACATCTCCGCCATTACAAGGATCATAGAAGGATGTGTTAAACTGTCGATCCATTAGTAGTAGTGTAATTGCTCCAGCCAATACAGGAAGTGACATCAATAATAGGAATGATATTATAAATACTGCCCAAACAAATAATGGTAATTTGTGGAAAGGCATTGATCTCATATTAATGATTGTAATAATAAAGTTGATTGCATCTAACATTGAACTTAAACCTGCTAGGTGTAAACCAAATATTGTTAAATCTACTGCTAAACTAGAATGTGCTCCAACTCCACTTAACGGAGGTAACATGGTCCAACCATTACCTGTCTCAGTGTACATTCCTATTATTATAAACCATAATGATGGTATTAATAACATTAAACTTATATTATTTAATCTAGGAAAACTCATGTCTGGTGCACCTATTAATAACGGTATAAAATAATTACCCCCCATTTGGGGTGATTCCATCCAGTCCCTTTTATACAATTGGATAGTCTTGAAATGATTCACCCCTACCGGGTAAATTAACAAGTAGTAAGGAAAAATATAACATGAAAGTAGTTAGATTCTCATGGAAATATCGAATTTTTTTGATATATTCCGTATATTTTTTACATATTTATGGAACTTTGATTCCTTGCTCGGTCTTATAAGTATCTGCTAGTTTATGACACCTATCTTAATTTTATTGGATGACGATTCACTGATCTATAAATTATATAACAGATATTTGGTTAGTAATTATGTGTTATTTTATCTACATAACGTGGTATAGAAAAAGTTTGATATCATTATATTCAGTGTTGTCCTAGGTGTTACTTATTTAGGGTTAAAAGCTGACCCTGTAAAAAGTTGTAATATGCTAAAAATTATAATTATTAGCAGATAATAAAATTATATCCCCCAACGACTATACACAACAGATTTCATTTTTTTTGATTTCAGAAAAATATAGTCTTGCCTTGTCAAATAATGAGCTTAACACTAAATAGGACTCATCTTATTTATTTATTGATTATTCATTTTCTTGCTATTCTTTGCATTGTAATTTGCTTTCTCTGGTTTGTAGTTATATACTAAAAGAAGATCAGTGCGTAAAGCTTCAAAAGAGGGCCAAACTATTCCTGATAATTTGAGTATAATTTTATTTGGTTTATGTTTGTGTGATCTTTATATTGAACGTAAAACTATTACCGGTAATAGTCGTAAGAGATTTGAATATAAAGAAGCATCACATGATTATGTAGTTCATCTTTTTAATCTGTTTCAACCTTGGTGTACTGAAAAAAATGAGTGTCACTTCACGTACTAAAATCAATAATAATCGTACAGTTAAAGGGGCATATAGACCTATAGCTTCTATTACTTGTAGCGCATAATTCAGAACTAGATCTTTGCATCCATTTAATCTTTTTCATGAATTCTTCTATCCTTCTATTCATAATTATACTGGCCCTGTTAATACTACTACTAGTGCTTAGATCATTAAAGAAAAAGTGTAATAAATTCTCCCATCTTATGATATAATTTATGATCGCTTGACACCCCAAGGTTTGGCGTTTTGGATTATGGATTATGGATGATGGATGATGGAGCGAGAGATAGTCTAAGTAAATCCTCAACCTCACTTCGTTCTGGTATGACAATTTAAACTCAAGGTTTCACTGGCTGAGGTATTAAGATTGCGCTAGGTATTATTGGTTAAATTTAACATATTAACATCATGAGGTTTGACTCCTAAAGGTAGAGTTCATCTCCGTGTCTCTGCCCTTTCCTTTGATCACTTGCGTAATTTAGTTTTGCCTAATATTGTTCCTTCTATGATGTATAAATTACGTGAGCAACCAGATTATCGTTATGGTACTTATAATAGTAAATATTCTTCTTATCGTTAATTATGTAGAATCGGGTGCTAACAGTATAAATTAAAAGGTAAGCCTTATACCATGAACAGTAGTTTAAAAAAACATAATAGTAATATGTGCAATAGTCATTTCAGTTAATAAGGGTTAAAATGACAAAATATATTGCAAGTGGTCCCTTGGCTTGACCCTAAATTTAACATATATTATGAGTACTATAGTAATAGTTATCGCCATGTTTGGTGCTCTACTTATTCTATGCCTCTTCTAAACTTTATAGGATATCATTGTCAGATCCTAGACGCCTCTTTTTTTTCTGGATCTTTGTATTCAACTTCTTTGTATTATTATGGATCGTGATTTAATACTTAACTATTTATTTTAAACAGAGCACAGTACAATATTATATCTAGTAAGGTATCAAAATAAAAACACCATCAAAATGTAAATGGAATTTGATCATTGCGATTCATTCACGATTTGCTGATTAAGATCTATAAGCAATTAGTAATAATAGTATAAATGTTGAGATCGCTGAAAATATTTCAATTAGTGGAGAGATTGGTATTAAGATATAGAAACATGCGCCATAATACTGAAACTTAACCAAGATTATAACCAAAAATAGTTCAGAATGAACATTCTTAATGAAGTAGTAAGAAATAATTGATTAACTAAATTAAACGTACCATGATAATAAGATTGGATAAAATAGAGCATACCAGATAAGTAAGAACTCTTATAAACTTCCTTTAAACTATTAAATCATTATTTGCAGAATAACCAAATACTGTAGGATGATTACCCTAATAAATTAAATGGTGCACTGAATACCTAATCCATATACTAAACTCCCATTTTAATATTAAGCTGTAGGACCAACGATCTAAATAGAATGTTAATATCTATTCACAGTTATCCAATATGTTAATAAGGATAAGCTAACTTTAAAGAACTACTAGTTAGAATAGCTCAAATAGCACTCAGTATAATTTACATTGCCAAATAGTATAGAGTAGTATAACTAATTAATACAACCTAATTTAACCATTGACTAATGTTAGGCAAGTGCTAATTTATTATCTTATGAATACAATGCTCTTGGTTCTATTTAATAAGTCTTTTTAGTGTAGTAATTTTTGGTTATAATGGGGTTAAAATAGGTAAACCAAATACAGAAGGTAGACCTAGAAGCAATAATAAGAAGAGTAAAATAAATAAACCTAAATAGCATTTAATTTATTTACTATTAATTTTAGTTGCAGCAATAGTGAATCACATTTAGTACCTTCTTAATTTCTAGTTATTATCAATAGATTTTATACCTTTTATAATTATACTATAATTACATTAACATTATCTATCGCACTAACTCTATTTGTAGTTGTATTGTTAACTGGTTAATAATCATATTAATTTATGGAGGTATTGCAATAGGTAGATCACTAACGACCTAATTATTGGTTTAACTTTCCCTCACAGTACTGTATTTAATTAAATATTACTTATAGGTAAGTTTCCTTTAGACCCAATACACCTAGATAATAGATAATAGATAATAGATAATAGATAGCTAAATCGAAACTTTACCATTAACCAATACTCCTAACTTTTAGGCTAGATTCTAAGTATCAGGGCTCTTACTTACTTTATATCTCCATAATAAGTATAGTCTATTATTTGTATCATTACCACTCTAAATCTATAATTTTTTTAATTACTTAAATCTGTATATAATGAAGTGCACTAAAAGTACATAGCTAAACCATTATGTGCTATCGTTATTTGTCACCATTATTAATCTGATCCTATTATAAATAATGATTGATACTAAAATCTATAATACTAAGGCCTGGTTAAGTGATACCAGGTAATTCATGGTAGCTATTCAATCTCACATTAGCTCAATACGTTGCATATAAATAGGTGAAGTACTAATAAAAATGATCATGAATATGTGGGCGGTAGGACTCGAACCTACATTGGAGTAATCCACTGATTTACAGTCAGCTCCCTAACCAATTCGGGCACACCTATTAATTATGATAAATATCAATAGTTTTTTCTATAATTCTTTATGATTCATTGTTTTGAGGGTGATGGGACTTGAACCCACAGCTGCCAGCTTGACAAGCTGGTGTTTTACCGATTAAACTACACCTTAATGAGCTTTTAAAATTATACTTATATATTCTTAAATAAGTTTTAGAGATTATATTTTCCTGCCTTTCAATAATTTTTTTCCTTCTAATTTAGATTATTCTTATCATACCTTTATATTATACAGCTCCTTGATATATAAAATACGGTCTATTATTACTATTGGTAGTTTTATTACTGTTATCTCCATTTTTATTTTATAGTATGTTGTAACATTTCATATCTTTAACCTAATGTTAAACCCAACATCTCTCGCTTCTTTAGTTTATCAGGATAAAAATGTTAGCGTTCTCTTTATTTACATTGTTAAATATTGATACTGATACTTCTTCAGTAGATATATTACTTGCATTTATTCCTCTTATTACTACTCGTTCTCTTCTTAATAAATTTGTCACACCAGGGCATTGATCTAGATTGTATTTGATATCAACCCATCTTAGGGTTAATTTAGCATCCATATAAGGTGGTAATTTATATAAATCATCCATATTATAACCCATTGCTTTAAACTCATCTTTATTTAAGTCAGTTAAGACAGGTTTAAGGTTTCTCAAATCTTTAGATTTGTAATCATCAATGAATTGGTTAATTTTAAGTAGATCATTGGTTCTCAAAATATTAGCATGAACTTTAAATACAACATCATCAATAATATTATAATACATAATAGTAAAAGGTTTAGTATCAATCCAATTATTATCTTAATCTTTATCAAATATTTTAATTCTTTTAGTTAATAAACCAGTAGCAAGTAATATGAATAACATAATATAAAGGTATGATAAAAAATATCTAAATAGTAAAAGAGAGGCATAGTTGAATTAGAGTAGGAAGGAAAGGAAATAAAGAAACTCAATGTCGTATATTTGTTATGTATATTATCTAATAGGAATAACAGGTCTATTATCTGCATAGGTAGTAGCATCATCATTAAATCCTATACATAGAATAGCGTTTTAGATTTAGGTGTTCTTAAGCGGTTCATTTCTAATGATTATATTAGATTTTTACTTCTTAGGTCTTACCTATATTATAGTATATGTAGGTGATTCGAATTGCCTCATATGGTATTGTAGTCTATTACCTTTCAGTGCACCGAAAACTAGAGGATAGAAAAGAATAGGTCCTCATAATATAGATATTTTGTCTATTATCTTTGGTTCAATGTTAGGTGATAGTTATGGTGAACGTCGTAACTCAAGTACATTTTTTGTGCTTCAACAAGAGGATAGTAATGTTAGTTATTTAATGTGGTTTCACAAACTTGTAGCTTCTTTAGGCTATTGTAGATAGACTAAACCCAAATAGGAAACTAGAATAGGTAAAGATGGTCGTATTAGACATTTCTATCGTGTTCGTACCTTCTGCTTTTCTAGCTTCAATTGGATTCATAAATTATTCTATCCTAATGGTGTTAAAGTTGTTCCTGCTAATATAGGGGATTTTTTAACTCCATTAGCATTAGCATTAGCATTAGCTATCCAAGGTACTGGATGGCCATCCCGAATTGGATAGCTATTTGGATTATGGATGATGGTACTCGTTAGTCATACGGATTAAGTTTAGCTACGCATGGGTATACTAAAGCTGAAGTTGAATTTTTAAGTAGAGTGCTTTGGTATAAATATGGCTTTAAAACTACACTACATCGTCATAAACCCGATTTAGACCAATATTAGTTATATATTGGCGCTAATTCAATGCCATTGTTATCTGAGTTAATTTCACCTCATATTCATCCATCTATGCGTAGAAAATAGGGTAATTATTGAATTTAGGCAATCTATTGATTTTTTTCGCCCAGTTATATACGTAATATATTTAGACCTATTGAGGAGTTCATCATATCTATAATAACCATAGTCTAGATGATTTTAATGTGCAACTAGTACTGGATAACATTTTTTTTATCATCTAGGCAATACTGGTGAAAACGGTTAACGACATTTATGTAAAAGACCGTCGGTGAAGTACTTCATCGCTACAGACTGGTTCACTGGTGGGTGGCTGAAATGCTGCTTAATGTACAGTCGGAACTCCGAATGCGATCCTTTAGGATCGTATTTCCAAGGACTTATGTAAATCCTGGATGATGTATCCAGAATAATAGAAATGAACCGAGGCCAAGGGCGCAGGTTAAGTTGTCTATTGTGTCAGATTAGGGCCTAGTTATGACAAGACCTCAACTTGTCTTAAACAAGGATTAAACCTTGTTCTAGATAAATTATTCTATAGGTATTAAAGTTACAGCTAATGTTTTGGGTTTATACTCATTTATTATAACATTAGGGAGTTTGGCTATTATGATCTTGTTCTTATTTGTAATTATGATGGTACAAATTCATTTGATGCCCGTAACCTTATCAGTTACACCCAGAATAATTAGTTCAAGTAATTATACAGGAGGTTTATCAGTACCAATTGTTAAAACTAATGGTAATAATCAATTATCTTTAGTTTAGGATAATGAAGATGTCAATGGTAACAATAATTCTACCGATTTAGCTCTAACCTTAGCAATGGATTCAAGTAATACAAATGGTGGAACATTGGCATCTGATATGAATGGGTCCATGGCTTAGGCTATGCCAACAACTAGAAATATAACATTATCTAATAGTACAATTAGTGCCATTCGTAATTTAGTTTTAGCATTATTATTTATTTTATCTCTAGTGTTTTTAATGAGATCATCTTTGATTAGTCATAATTAGGTTGTCACTTATTTTTTTCCTGCATGGTCTATTGAATTCAAAACCATGACTGATCTTGAAACATTAGCCAATATTTTATATGTGGGTTATCCTACAGCCTTAATATTAATTAGTGTAGCTTTATGGGTAGTTATGATTGGTATTATTAAAGTTACTATGAGTGAAAAAGCATAACTTTTCATGGTTTCTTTTAGGATGGATAGGTAATATTTGTGGGATGGATAGGTAATAAATTAAATATCAAATGAATGGTTTTGGTTCTAATTTAGCAATTGCCTTATACATTATAGGTATAATTGCTTTTCTATTTAATGGTGGTAAAAATTTCATTATGCTAGTAATTTCTTTAGAACTTTTACTACTTTCTGTTGGTCTTCTTTTAGTCAACCTGTCTTATAACCTGGATGATTAGGTTGGTTCTAATCTTACTCTTTTAATTCTTCCTCTTGCTGGTGCTGAATCTGCTGTTGCTTTAGCATTACTGGTAGCCTTTTATCCATTAAGAGGTAGTATTAATTTAAATTAATTGTTTATTTATTATTATAGGATGGATAGGTAATGTTTTATTTTACTTATTAACTCTCGTAATAAATTCGTTTTATACGATTTTATCTCAAGATCAATCTCTATACTACCTGGTGTATTGGATTAATCTCATCTTAAATTATTTGTGTATGTTAAGCTTTAACAGGTATGATATTTTTGCTTTTTGAATAGTATGGTTAGCAATCTAGTTATAAACCAGAGAGCCTGGTTACAAATTAATTAGTATAATTGCTATTGATATTGCATAAGCTAGCCTACATATGTATACATTAACAAATATATTACTAATATCATTGTCTAATATTTGTTAATAGTAATTTATTGTGAGATAGATATACTTTAGTAATATAGTGCCTTCAGGATATACTACTGGAATTTCTCATCTAAATAATGTACAGATTAACTCCATAGGTTCCACCTTTTTACTAACCATAGGATTATTATGTAGGTGGTTTGTACTAATTTAGTTAACTAAGTCTATTATGTAAAATTTTTAAAGTTGAAGTCTAATACAAATAATTAATATGATTACGGGGTGATATTATATATCATTTAACTATATTCTTTGACTAATATAATTCTCGTACCTCATAGATAAAGTGACTACCTTGCTATTAATAAATATATTTATTCTGTTTCTTTCCTTTATTTACCTTAAGCATTAATGCTTCAATATTACTTATAATAAAGGTTAAAACATTCACTAATATTCAGTATATATTTCTTACAGTGTTAATCCTTCTCATAGATGGACAGTGATGGCTGTGACTATGGCAGGTTTCTATAGTATGGTACCTTTTATAATCTAGATAAAGATTAAAGTTTCTATTTACTCCACCATTAAATAGTATATTCTAATTGGACTGGTATATCTGCTCTTGATGTTATAAAAGTTTTGGGTCTAAGTCTAAAATGTAATAATATAAAGGTATGATACTTATAAAGTAAAGTGAAATAGGAAAAAGAAGGTAAATTATCTCAAGTCTTGAGATAATTCACCCCTACCGGGGTAAATTAACAAGTAGAAAGGAATTAAAATAAAAAAATATATAAATGAAATTAACAAAAAGAAATCCAATATAGGTATAGGTGAATGATTTTGTAATTGATTCACCATTGCCAACTAACTAGACATATTTCTGGAACTTTGGTTCCTTGCTAGGTGTAAATTAGGTAATATTAATTATTAGTGGATTAACGTTAGCTATGCATTATACTCCCAACACTTTATTAGCTTTCTCTAGTGTAGAACACATTATGAGAGACGTTAATAATGGTTGGTTATTACGTTATATTCATGCTAATGGTGCATCATTCTTCTTTATTTGGGTATATCTGCACATTGGTCGTAACCTCTACTATGGTTCTTATCGTTCTCCTAGAGGTTTATTATGGAGTATTGGTGTGGTTATCTTTATCTTAATGATGGCTTAATTGTAGTGGTCATCACAAATTATTTTATATGCTGGGAGTATATTATTATTAATCAGCAGGTTTTCCTCAGAGACTTAACAAATAAGATAGAAGTTAAAGTCCTTAAAAGTTTTTATTTATTTTATAGGTATACAATTCACAAGAAAGATATCGTATTAAAAAAGCTTTATAACGTGCTGAGAGCTTGAGATAGAGTAATCAGTATAGCCCTTTTGGTCCTTTAGGTAGAGGATCTATAGCTGCTAATCGTTCAGGTCCACATAATATTGATGTGCTTTCTGCTTTCTGCTTTATTTGGAAGTTTGTTGGGTGATATGAATGGTAGTTGGCCCAAAAGTCAATAGAACCCTTATTTTAGTTTAAGTCAAGGTGAGGTTCATTCTGCTTATTTATTATACCTATGGGATTTCTTTTGTACAAGAGGTTATACTACTAAATTAGTTCCTAATGCACTAACCCGTTATTTTTACAAACCATTTATTAGAAGTTATTCTTTGAAACAAGATTACCGCCAATTTACTATTATCACTTTGGTTAGCCTAAACTGGCTATTTTTTTACTTTTATCCTAATGCAATTAGAGGTGATGTAGGAATAAAAGTAGTGCCTTCCAACGATTTATTATTTATGTATTTATGTATTTATGTATTTATGTATTTATGTATTTATGTATTTAACACCTTTAGCTTTAGCTATCCAAGGTACTGGATGGCCATCCCGAATGGGATAGCTATTTTTGTTATGGATGATCGTACTCGTTTATTAATAGGTGGTATACGTTTAAATACTCATAGTTTTACTTATAGCGAACTTAATCGTTTAAAAGAGGTTTTGTTAAAAATGTATGGTTTAGTTTGCACTATTCACTCCACTAATGAACAGGATAGAGGTGGTAAAGTTTCTTATTATTTATATGTTACAACTAACTCTATGCCTTGTTTAGCCAAATTAATTAGTCCTTATTTGGATCCATCGATGCTCTATAAAATAAGAGGCGTAACTTTTTAATGACAGCCTTTATCGGATATGTACTTCCTTGGGGTCCAACTGTTGGCCCATAAAAATTTCACAATATGCAGGGCTGATTAAGCTCCACACCTGCAGGTTAAAATTTAAACCCTAGAGACTTTATGTGAAAATTGCTGCGCACGTTAATAGCAAAATGAAAAAGTCCTAACTATTTAGTTGAAATGAGCTAACCTCTTGGCTCAAAAAAAAATAATTAAATATGCAAAGAGTATGTATACAATTTGCAGACTGATTGTTATATATCAGTTCTCAACGACTATATTTAATTAATCGAATACTTGAAATTTATACCACTAACTAGTATAAATGATTGTTAAGATAATACATAGTCTACTAATGATTAAATATAATTAGATTTCTGTCTGGGGTGAAGAATTGTGCCCTATATGGTTAACTTTCAGTGATTTAACTTTGCCTTTTTGTAGACCTAGAACTAGAACTAGAACTAGAACTAGAGCTGGATCACGTATTGGTCCACATAATGAGGATATTTTCTCTTTGATTCAGTGTTAGGTAACAGTTATGGTGAAAAACATGGTAATGGTTATCGTTTTGAACTACAACAAGAAAGTTCTAATATGGAATTTCTTATGTGGTATCATAATTTATTAGCTAAAAGAGGTTATTGTTCACCTGTGCGTCCGAAACTCCAACCTAGATTACGTGAAGATGGTACACTTAGATATTATTATCGTATAAAAACATGGACTTATTCTAGCTTTGGTTGGATTGTTAATGATTTTATCCTAACGATATTAAAGTAGTTCCTGCTTGGATTGGAGACAATCTTACTCCTTTAGCTTTAGCTATACAAGGTACTGGATGGCCATCCCGAATGGGATAGCTGTTTGGATCATGGGTGATGGGTGATGGGT
This sequence comes from Spizellomyces sp. 'palustris', assembly GCA_006535965.1. Classification (NCBI taxonomy): domain Eukaryota; kingdom Fungi; phylum Chytridiomycota; class Chytridiomycetes; order Spizellomycetales; family Spizellomycetaceae; genus Spizellomyces; species Spizellomyces sp. 'palustris'. Next base: position 106,515 of record QEAR01000063.1, on the reverse strand, counting down.
GATGGGTGATGGGTGATGGGTGATGGGTGATGGTGCGGCTGTTAGTGCTGGTGTGAAACTATGTACTAATGGATTTTCCTATAACGATATTGTGTTTTTATGCCAAGTATAGCGTGATAAATATGATATAATTGGTAATCCTAATCGCGATGGTTTACATTATGTCATTTATATTAACCAAGAATCTATGCCTATAATTTATCGATTGGCCAAACCGTTCATTGTTTCATCTATGCACTATAAATAGAACGGATATTAATTTTACTTTGTTTTTTGGTATTTGGTATTTGGTATTTGATGTTACTTTGAGTTAACCATAGTAACTTTCTTTAACTGTGCAATCTATACAGAAAAACAGTTTGTAAATTATCTCAAGTTTTGAGATGATTCACCCTACCCCACAGGGGTAGGGTAGGGTAAATTATTGGAAAGTTGCGATGCTAGTGAAAACGGTCAAAGAAAGCTCTTCCTTTTAAGACCGTCGGTTGTGTATACGATCGCTACAGACTGGTTCACTGGTGGGTGGCTGAAATGCTGCTTAATGTACAGTCGGAGTTTCCATCAATTGCAGTGAGTTTATTAAATTTATTGCATTTTGATCACAAGGCTTTGTTGTAAGTCCTATTGGTAATTTAAATTATTATTCAAGGCATTCAAGTACAGGGTATTATTGCACGAAGATTTATGTGCTAATATTTGAAGCTGGGCTACCGTAATTACTAATTTATTATCTGCAATCCCTTGGATTGGTACTGACTTTGTACTCTTCGTATGGGGTGGTTTCTCTGTTGATAATGCAACTTTAAACCGTTTCTTCAGTTTACACTATTTACTACCTTTCATTTTAGCTGCTTTAGTAGTAATGCATCTTCTAGCTCTACACCAAGATGGTTCTAATAATCCTGAAGGAATTTCTTCCAGCAGTGATCGTTTAAGATTCCATCCGTACTTCACATCTAAAGATTAGGTAGGTTTTGTTTGGATGGCTATTTTATTATCAATCTTTGTCTTCTTTGCTCCCTACTACCTAGGTCATCCCGATAACAGCATTCCTGCTAATCCTCTTGTAACACCTCATAGCATTGTTCCCGAATTAAGTACTGTTCGGTATAAATTTTACCATATGCGTAGATGTTTGTTAAAATTACTAATACGCAGATTAAGCAATTAATCTCAGAGACTATACGTATAGAAAAAAGATATAGTCCTCTTAATAGAAGTCCATTTTTAAACTAATAGCTCTACTGCGCTGTATTAAATTAATACACTTTTTTATATTAATCTAAGGGTAAAAGAAGGTGCCCTTATTAAATTTTATTATATGCTAAGAAATTTAAGATCTAAATGATTAGCAGATATATTCCTTTGATGGCATGTATCTCAGAGACTATTGATATAAACTCATTGTAATAAATAGTCCTAACACTCTTAAAGACAATAAGAATTATAAGTTAAAAGTATAATTCAGACCTATTTAGCTTTAATTCTTTATTAAATCTTCCAAACAGATATTATGCTACTAGTGGTCCACGTTTTTAAAAACATGAGCGTGAACTATTAATTTTAACTCCTTATTTGAGGGAGGTTTTAGTTGGATTAGGTTTAGGTTTAGGTTTAGGTTTAGGTTTAGGTTTAGGTGATGGCCATTTACAAAGACGTTCTGTAACTGCTAACACCAGATAAAATTTTGCTCAAAGTACTGATCATTTAGAGTATTTTATGTTTATTTACAACCTATTTAGTGGTTTTTGTACTCCTGACTTTGAGATTGCTTGGAAAATGTCAGTGAGTAAAATTAGGGGAGATCTGTTGTATAGTTGTGGTTATACAACTATGCAATAGCCTTGCTTTAATGAATTTCATAGTCTGTTTTATCGTTGGAATGGATCGAAATATGTTAGATCTGTACCAGCAAATATTATTGAATTATTAACTCCTCTTGCCATTGCTATTTGGATTATGGATGATGGGGAATTTTATAGTGGGTTACGTTTTAATACTTATCGCTTTTATGATCAAGATATAGCATTACTTATGGAAGCATTATCTACTAAATTTGGTTTAACTTGTTCTATTCATTCTCATCCTGCCGGTTCTAGGATTTACATTGATTCAAAATCTCTTATAAAAATACGTCCTCAATTATTACCTCATATGGTTCCTAGTATGTACTACAAAGTTGGTCTTTAAGAGTTTATTATTTGACTTCTTACCTTTCTATGCTATTTTAAGAGCCATTCCGAGCAAACTAGGTGGGGTTATCGCTATGTTTGGTGCTCTACTTATCCTATTTCCATTAGCTTTAATTCATACTAACAATGTTAGAAGTAATCGTTACCGTCCTCTTCTAAATCTTCTTTTCTGGATCTTTGTATTCAACTTCTTCGTATTACTATGGGTAGGCGCTAAACCAATTGCCCAACCTTACATTCTTATTGGACAAATCTCCACAATTATTTATTTCCTTTACTTCGTTATTTTAATGATTCTAGGTTGTATCATGACTTATATTTATACTAAAAGCAACTGTTTATTTATCTATTTCTTCCTCTATTTTTTTGCTCCATCTTATAAATTTAACTTATTTATCATTATTGTTTATAGATCAATGGGTGGTGCTAAATACCATATCTTACTATATTCATATTTTACATATTAAACCCATATAATAGAATGATTCCCATCAGAAAAGGCTTGGACCAGATATATCTGCATCCTATATTATACATTTTAAACATCAAATATAGTGGCACTAGCTGAATTTATTATTTTAATTGTTATTTCCTTATATCATTGATAGGTATTATTGGTCATTAATATAAAGGTATGATTTAAATAAGTTAGGGATAGGGATAGCATGATAAAGGGTCATATTGAAGGAAAAGGAAGTTCCTAGAACTTTCTAAGCCATGTTCATTCCTTAACTGGTTAGTAAAAGAAGAGAGATCATGTAGGTTTAACCTATAGCTCACTGCAGCGGCTGTAAAGGCTTGTGACTGTAAAGCAATGGATCTAAATCAAATAATAAAAGAATGATATTAGGTATTGGTTTAATGGTGAGTATTTATTTAATATTCTAGAGTTTGCCTGGAACATAGAATGCTGGAGTATCTAAATAGAAAAATCATTTTATAAGTAGAGTAACCACATTAGTTTTAGTAATTTATTAGTTATTTATTATAGATAGTTTATATCATTGGCAAGGAGATGTAGTATTTCTTGATGGTTTATGTAAAATTAATGCATCAATTTTAACCAGTGAAATATATCTATTGGTATAGATATTAGCAATTGTTCATCTTCAAGCTATATATTCTAGACGTCCTGAATTTTATTAGATTATATTATCAAACATTATTGGTTAGGTTTATATGATTAGTAGTAATGACTGGGTAATTACAGTAACAGCTTGGGAATAGTTTAATTTATCATTATATTTATTAGTTAGTATTAATAGTTCTTCTGAAGCTGCTTTATCTGCTGCTATTAAATATTTCTTATTAAGTGCTTAGACTACTACCTTTTTATTATTATCTGTTGCATTACTTTATGCATTAACAGGTAGTACTCATTATGATCATATTAGTTTATCACTTTCTATGTTAGATGGTAATGATCTAGTTCAATGGCCATTATTATTAATGGTTATTACATTTTTATTTAAATTAGGTGCTGCACCGTTCTATAACTGGGCTCCTGATTTATATGATGCTGTACCTACAACTACTACAGCGTGGATGACACATATCCCTAAATTGGCTGTATAGGCTTTCTTAATGCAAATTTATCATTTATTACAATCTATGGAATTAATCTTTATTTTAGCTGGTGTAGCTTCTTTAATTGTAGGTTCTATTGGTCTGGGTAGCCAATGGCGTATTAAAAGATTTTTAGCATATTCGGCAATTAGTCATTTAGGTTTTCTATAGTTAGCCTTAGCTTCCTTACAATTTGACTCCTATATGTTATATTTAATTATTTATGGTCTTACTTCTGTTAATCTCTTTGCTATATTATTAGCAATTGGTCAAGCCCATTGGTCCGGTAGTAATCAACGTGAAGTTCTATTAATAACACAATTGGCAGGATTATTCAAATCTAATCAACCACTTGCCTTAGCATGGTCATTAAGTCTCTTTTCATAGGCAGGTATACCACCATTAAGTGGTTTTTATGCTAAATTATCTGTATTACAAGCTTATCTTAACTTAGGTTACTATTGGATTGCAATTATTGCTATTCTAGCTTCAGTAGTAAGTGCGGCTAATTATCTATATTAGGTTAAAGTTTCTCACTTTGATCTTCCTTTATATAGCACTTCTTTATCTATACCTCGTTCTATTTCTTATCTTATCTCTATCCTATCCACTTTCACTGTTTTCTTTATCTTCAAACCAGCAACTTTCTTAATATAGTCTTCCCAATTATTATTCATTCTAGATTTCAGTGATTAGAGTCTAGGTTTAGCATTATTACCTTTAATGGCGGTCCGTTCTCTACCATCTAAATCTTATGCAGGTTATACTAATTATACACCCGGTGCTGCTGATTTATATATTGCTTAGTATAGTTTTATTATTTTGATACGTGGTTACTTTTATAGAACTATTCGTAATTTAATAACAATTAATAATGTATTTGGTTTAACTTATTTAGTTTTATCAATCATTAATTATTTGGTATATAGATAGTATTTTTTTTTGGCTAGCCTTCATTTGCCTATTATATTTATTTGACTTGTCTATGGTATTAATTAATGATGGTGGTGGTTTACCAGCTATACCTGACCCATTAGGTGGTCCAAGTGGTTCAAGTGGTAACAAAAATACAGTTAGTGGTGAATTAGCTGCTGTAGCAAGTGGTTCCTCGATTGAATCCGCTTCTGATAGTTTATCCCCAGTTAATACTAGTGTTTCTTCTCAACCTACTGAAATACCACCTTTAACTATTGATACTATTCTAAGTGGAACCATTTTCAGGGTCTTGTATTTTAAATGAAAATACAGCTTAGCCGTTGGTTAGATCCCCTATTTATACTTCTTGTGGTCCATTACCAGAATGGGTTCCAGAATTAAGAGCTAAAATGGTTGCTTATAGCGAGGTTGCTAATAATGCAGTTACTACTAATTACTCAATTAATGCTATAACAACTCATAAAGTTGTCTATGAAGCTATTAAAGAACTGACTACTGGTATTGGTGGAGTTACTACAGCAGTTGTAGCTGGTGTTGTTCTTACTTCTGCTACTTCAGCTGCTTCTTATTGCTGCAATGAAAATTAGAAAGCCCTTGATGTAGCAATTGCAGCACATGATTCTGGTTTACAAACCTTACCACCTACTTATTCTGAATATGCTTCTAACACTACTACTCTATCTCCAGTTGAAGGGTTTACAGGCTTACATTATGCTTCTCCAAATGAAGTGTTTTTTATATTTAATAGTTATACTTATTTGATGGGTTATTTACTTTTAATTTTACTGGTCTTATTTATTATCTTAATTGCTTATATTTGGAGAGGTAATGGTCTATCCCATGACATACTTATTTAAATTAACTGGTTTATTTTATCTATGGTTGTTGGATGTATTATATGCTGCATATCTCTAACCTTCTGTTTAACTCATGTGTCTGAAGATTGGTGCAATAACATAAGAATTCCTATCTATATTTTACTTATATACTTTAGTGTGTTATTATAGGAATTATTTAAAAGTTTTAGAAATGGATTAACTATATCTTCATCTTGGTTACTATATGGGTTTCTAGTTTCATTACCACCAATTTAGTTTTGTTTACTTGTTTATTGCTCCCATGTTATATGGGGTTGGGGTTGGGGTTGGGGTTGGGGTTGGGGTTGGGGTTTATTTTGTTTTAATCTAGGATGCTAAACTCAGTTATTGGTAAACCTCCACCATCAAGATGTATATCTTGTAAAGAACCATGTAGTAATATATGGAATTTCTCCCGATGTACGCCATAAGCGGGATTATATAAATTAGGAGCTGGCAGCTAGATCCAAAATTTAAAGGTTAATAGATATCTACATTTATAATATTCGGATTCTGATGGGATTTGATCGGATTTTTATCGGGTTTAATCGGATTTTGCTTGATGATTACCATCTTAATAATTTACCTGGGCCTAATTTGCTATTGCTGATCCTTATCTTGTTGACACTTCAAGATCCAATGGATTGGAATATCATTTAGAAGTTAGTGGTAATGTTAATGATGTTATTACCACTGCTGGTACACTTGTAGACACTAATAGTTCTAATTCGGCCACTGAAAGTAATACTATTCCATTTACTGATACTGCAAGTGATCTTACTCCATTAACTGCTTCTCCAAGTGATCTATGGAATATTTCATGATTAGAATTGTGGTATTCATTGGTACTTTATTACCTTCATTATTCTATTCGGTACTATTTGATCCTTTGTATGTACTGGGTTCGAACCTTCTACTTACTACTTTTTTATATTTACCTTATTCAATGTTGCATGTATTCCTTCTTCTACTCTTTAATTATTGGATGGCTTCACTAATTAGGTTACCTGTTGCTGTCTTCTTATTATTTGAATTCATGCTTGCTGGTTTATTCCTACTTCGATTTATACTTTGGTCTTATTTCTTACTTCAGCCTTATCTTATTAATATTGTTAGTATTACTACTATTGAAGTTCCTCCTTATATTAGGTACTGTTCATCTTAAATTATTAGTTAGTATTGCTTGTCTTACCTATATAATAGTTCCAACCTCTTTTATGGTGTTGCTTTCTACTTTATTTCTATTACCTATGTTATTGTCTTATCTGCCAGGTAATATTTCATAGTTACTGGTCTAATTAAATTGACTTATTAGTATTTATGGCTACTTATGATTTTAACTGTACCCTTCATACATTGGATATGCATTATCTTTACTTGTATTCCTTGTTGTTGTTCTACTTCTCTTCTTACCGATAAACTTACCAACTAAGAGTAATGCCTGAGATCCAATTAAATTACCTTATCTATTAGTAAGATAACACAATCGACCCAGCTAACTTATAAAAGAAATAGGAAGAAACAGTCTGACCAACTTAAAATGCAATAAACACTGAAATAATTCCTGTTAATAGATCATAAATGATAATTAACCACTTATTATATACCTTAAATTATTTATAATAAGGTATAGGGTTGGAGCTGGCAGCTAGATCCAAAATTTAAAGGTTAATAGATATCTACATTTATAATATTCGGATTCTGATGGGATTTAACCACATGGAAATTTCACATTTATCAAATTATTTTATGATTAAGTATGTTAACAAGGCGAAGGATGATATAGTTATAAGACTTGGGATAAAACAAAAAGAAAAAATAATTATTCCTCTGATAAAAATATTTGGTAATATTGACGTTAATGTTGATGATTTTTCATATGACAAAATTTTAGATATTAATGATTCAGTGATTGATGATTTTTCATGTGACAAAATTTTAGATATCAAAAAAATCATGGAATTTCTATTTAAGGATAAAGATATACGTGTTACGAATGAAAAAGATTTAATGTTTTGCATGATATCCACATTATCACAATCAATGTGCACTCTACCAGTTATTAGTAAACTTTTACAAAAGTGCATAGAAGATTATGTAGATCACGAAAGAATCCAAGAATCCAAGAATCCACAAGTATTGAAATATTCAAAAAAGTTCTGGAAATGTCAGGTACTGAATTATTTTCTCAAAAAATATCATTTCGGCTACAACTTAAAGGAGACTAAATGATTCCACTGAAAAGAAAACATATACTCAACAAGATTTTTTTCTGTTCCAATTTTGTAAATGGTATTGATGTAAATATGAATATAAACAAACGGATATTTCACAATTATTTTTTTAAATTTATTTTACAACCCTGTAATAAGTACGCAAAGATCTGTCAATAGCAACCACAGAATTCTGAGGGAAATTGTACCATCTACGTATAGGATCTTTCATTATTAATACAGGTAATTGTGAGTTTGTTATTTTGTTTGTCCGAAGATAATTATTTTCATCATCAGTTGCTATTCTATGATTAGGAACCATTTTATTTTTTATTGGATCTATATCAAGCTCATGTGCAAGAAAGATATATCCACTATCTTGTGGGTCTATCTCATCAAGTATCATGTCTGCAATATCATTAGAATAGTTTTTCACAACAAGTATTTTCTTATTATATTGCTTAATGGCAACAAGCAGATATGGAATAGATTTTTTATCTACTATATCATCTGTATACTCAATAATTTCTTCATTCTGTCTTATTTTTTGTAATGTATCCATCACATAACAGATTTCACAAGTCGGCAATATCTTATTAAATCTGATCTATATTGGGGAGTATCTGCAGTTTCTTCGATTATTATCTCTTTTAAGATATCCGGATCTCCCTTTGATCTGATTACACAATTGTAAGCAATAAAGAACAACTGCTTATTAATATGATTTTGTTGTATTATCCTAAGCCGTTCAAATGCCTCATCCATTATTATATTATTACATACAACTCCATATCAATAATTCTGGTGTCAATACGTTTAATAATTTCATTTATTGAACTAAATTTCATTATTGTGTTCAAATCTTCTACTTTATCTTCTAAAATTAAACATATTCTTGCAAGATCATCTTTTCTGATAGATTTTATATTTTTACCTCGTCTAACATATCTGTTGTCAGTAACAGACATATTTACATTTTCTATATTTCGAAGACGTAACCGTATTTCTCCATCTATTGTCTAAATTATTCCATATATTGGATGGTGATCCACAGTATCCATTAGATCATCTATCAGTACCTTATATTTTTGTAAGACAGCTACTTCATCCTCTATATTTAAAGTTTTCCATACACCATCAAACATCCGTGTCTTACCGGATGGGTTTCTAGGAACAGGGTTTGCACTAGTATATGAACTTTCAAGATCCCTGTACCAAAGTATATGATAAACTTTATTATCTATACTTGCATATACAGTAGGTATGTGTTCTAGTATATCAAATCTGTTTTATTCTACACATCGTTCGATTAGGATTATCTTTTGTTTCACAGGCATGTATCTAAATTTCATAATTACATCTTTGCGTCCCATGTCATGTAAAGACATAATATCATTAATAACACCAGATTCATCATGTGTAACAACATTATCAATCTTATGTTTTATCTGTGGAATCATTACATATGGTATTGATGGATCATCAACAGTAAATACTGTGGATCCATATGCCCTCAAGAATCTAGTACCAGAATTAATAGTTATCGGAATATTTTATAATATAATTCTACATATAGCTTCTTTGCATATCAATGGATGAATACCTACTAGTCTAGATAACTTATTAATATTAATTGTTTGTCGTGACATAAATACATCAGTAACACCATGCAATATATGTTCCAAATGGTTATCTATATACGCAATTGCAAATGTTGTCACATCTGTAATATCTATAACATCTGTTTCTCTCAAACAATATTTGTCTACAGCATTATCAATCATTAGTTGTTCCATATGTTGTATATTTGTTTGTTTCTCTTGACACGTTTGTAGTTTGATAGTATCGATACTATTATATGGATCATCCGGCAAAACTGCTGCATTAATATATATATCCACTTGACGTTTTTCAGGTTCTAATGCACTATGTGATCCATTTCTTACTACTCGACCTATTGCCTGATCAATAGTAGAATCATTCCAATGTGGTGTCACCCCATGAAATTGTCTAACGTTAAAAAATGTTATAGACTCTCCAATAACTCTACTTCCAAGAAATATTTTAACATATTCACCATTCTTATTTAAATCAGAATTAAATCCATCGAGTCTTTCCATATTGTTAGGTGATAACTCTGTACTTCCCACACAAAATGTATATCTCTTCTTAGGTTTAAGTCTAGAAAGATCCTCTCCTACATATAACTCATATCCATGCTCTTCCAATATAGATGCAAACAACAAAAGTCCAGAACCCTTAACTTCCTCTAAAAAAATAAAGATATTACCTTCTGATTCTTCGATGATATCTATAATTTTACTATACTTAGAACTAGACTTTCGCAGATGCTCACCTTTTAACATATATGCAAACTCTGGCATAATCTTATATTTTACATACCGTATCTCCTTTGTTTGTTTTGTTGATACAGACGTTATGATATTCTTGTGTTTTATTTTTACCATCTTATTATCCATAATATTACGTCCGTATGTTCCATCATAAAAACAAAATAAAGATATATGGGTTAATGATCTGTAAATATCATTTGGTACACCTTTTGAGAGTTCCATTTTGTATACATCCTTTTGATGACTTTCCATCATCGATGTATATATACAAAGATTTTGTATGTAGTTACTTTTGCCAATATAAGATGATATAGGTTTCTCAAGTATAAACGGATTATATGATATAACACCTCTCATCAACATTAGTAGTGTATCTTTTGTCGGTGATTCCAAATGTAAATTATCCAAAATAATATTGTTACGTATATATGTAGAATTACATATACTAAGTACAGATACCAATTGATCTGAATTATCTGTCATAGGAGTTGCAGTAGCCAATATAATCTTTATATTATCACATAGTTTAATCATTCTGATTACAGATTTATAAACACTTGCATCGTTTACTCTTTTTAAATATCTCACATTATGGATTTCGTCAAAAATAAAAATTTTGTTTGAATATGTGTTCTTTATCTCATCATCTGTCATTAAATTTATTTGATTAGACAATGAAATATAATGCTTCATACTAAACACCGACTCATCCCACTTATCTTTTTTTGACGACATTGTTTTATATCTTTGAATTTGTTTAACAAAATTGTCTGTACCAGATCCACCTTTGGTTATTATAATACATTTTTTCTTATCATACAAATAGTGATCTACAGCAACTGCTATGCATGCTATTGATTTACCTGATCCTAATGAATGAAAAAGAAGTAAAGAAGTAAAGATTTGTAAGGAGTATACGGCGACATAAACCATCTAACGAATTATTGATGCGCGTATAATCCATCAGGATTATCAAGATTCCTAAACTCTAACTTTTGAGCTATCAAAAATTGAAAGTTCTCTTCATTGATGTCTGGGTAAATATCTAGTGACATTGGTAAAACAGATTTCCAAACGAAGGATAAGTTTCAAATTTACCAATTTATAACACCAATTTAATCAATTATGGAAAAAATAGTTGATTTAACTAATAAACTACTTAATAATGTTAAACCATAAAACATTGAAATAGAAGCAAGAATACGTGGTCCTATAATTAACAAAACATCTGTTGAAAGATTAATTTCTTCTATTGATAACTGGGATATACTAACATACACTGAACGAAAAATAATATCTAAAGATAATCGCAGATGTACATACAGACAACGAGATGATCATCTGATATGCAAGTCATCACTTCTAAAAGTAGATTTGTCAAACATGTGGTGCACAATACATGTCAGTACAGAGATCGATATACCATCAATGCATCATGCACTTTAAAATGTTGAAAGTACGTATGTAAAAAGATATAGAACAAAATCAGAGAATCAATGGATCGATATAATAGATGATTCAAATGATGAAGAACTTAGTCACCCAAGAGTTGAAGTATAAATATGCGATGTAAACTTATTTGAACCAGATCAACTAATTAATACTATATCATACGTTTGCAAAATATTACAAGATTCTGATACTCTTGTAGAACACTTCGATTGGATCACTGTTAAACACATAACAGAACTAAATTTCGGAGAATTCTGTTTTAATAACAAAAAATACCAAAAACCACGAACAATGACAATGAAAAAATTATCAATGTTGTCATCTGGTAAAAACTTAGTCGTTACTCCCAAAATAGATGGAGTCATAAAATTTTTGTTCGTACTTGATGGTATAGTATTATCTACAGGATTAACAAAAGATATAAAACATATATGCAAGATTGATGAAACTAATATTGGTATCACAATATTAGATTCAGAATACATTGATAAAATATATTATGTAATCGATATAATCGTTCACAAAGGTGAATACATAGGAGATATGGATTTTGAAAAACGAATATCAATCAGAAATAATGTTACTTCATTATTACCAGATTTTATTATACCAAAACAATATAACAGTTTTAACTCATTCAAAGACCTTAATAGTCTGTACTTAAGTTACAAAAAACAATATAAGATTGATGGTTTGATCTTCTTAGATAAATCTAAAGGATATATGCAACGAGTAATAAAATGGAAAGAATCAAGCACTGTAGATCTCGAGATATATACAGACGAAGATGGATCCAAAAAGATAAAAACATGCGATGACTGGTCTATTGATATGCCATGGGAAAATCATGAATGTGTTGAAGGTATATGGGAATTTGAAAAACGTGCAAACATCCTTGTACCAACAAGACTTCGATTAGATAAACCTCAAGCAAACAGTCTTGAAATAGTTGAAAAAAATCTTGTAGATTCCATCCCTGGTACTATATTCACTGGTATAGGATGTTATTTAATGAGAAAATATCATAACAGAGTAAAGATTGATATGCTTAGATCTTCTCATGATATGGGATCTGTAATTATGGACATCGGTACTGGTCAAGGTGGAGATGTAATAAAATGGAGAAGAGCCAAGTTAATTTATTGCATTGAACCATCTGTAAAAGCAACACAAGAAATGGAACAGAGATATGGTTATCTCCCAAATGTATTCGTAATAAATTCTCTATTGAAAGATGTTGACCCATCCACCATTCCATAAAACATAAATATATTTACTGCATTATTCTGTATGAACCAATGGATAGATGATGATCGGACCAATCTTGAAAAATTAATAAAATAAAAAGGTAGTATACGATGCAGATTCCTTGCAATCGCATTGACTCACCAAAAAGAATCAGATAACCAATGTTTCTCATTAAAGATGTCTAATTCATATAAAAATAAATATACTATTAATATACATGATACACGAATAACAAACATTAGTGAAACTAAAGTTAGCATCGGTAAACTCAACAGAGTGATGTCAAGATGTGGTCTTAATCAAGTACTCCAAAAACAGCTAAAAGATGACAATTTTATGACAGATTATGAAAAAGATTATCATCTATGTACACAAAGTTTGTATATTCCAAAAAACGTTTTTAAAACGATGTTCTCCAATCTTAAAATTATAAACTAGATAAAATACAAAAATTTTGTTAATTATACAATATAAACTAAAAATAAATATTATTATTAAATTAATATTTTATGAATAATACATACAACAATGAAATTATATGTATTAAAATGTAAAAATCAACATTATTATATATATAAAAACTGAAAAATATATATCAAATATCGAAAATAAAGTCATATAAACATGAACACTACATCAACTATATGTTTTAGTATATTCGAATCTTTTTTACTACATGGCAACTTCGATCAAGCGCAGAAGTTACTTATAAATGTTACATATATTCATAAAAACAAATTGCTCATGTTAGTACAATCTGTCCCATATGGTAAAAAAATAGCAGGATTTCTCATGAATTATGGTTTCAACCTTACCCATTTGTTTATAATATTACCCAGAAACATACAACATAACAATAGTTACATCATTGAAGCATCTATGTCATTTGAATTAGATGAATATGGTTCTGTTTATGATGTAGACATGGATGATTTTATATCTAAATCTGTACGAGATGGACCATTATTTACATCATCATTGACATCTTGTATTGGTATAGCTGCAATAGCACATTCATGCACTGGCGATATATTCCATGGTTTGCTTCATCATAGCGGAATTAACTCACTTGAAGGTGACATCGATTATGTGATCAAAACATTACATGATAATAATTGCTATAACATAAATTTGTATTTAATCGGAGGAGCAATATGTTTACAAAATATCATACCACAAGACAAACATAAAAATTATATAAAACAGATACTGTGTCCTATCAATAATAAAATAAATAAACTCGGAGATTACGAATGTGTTACAGTACTTGTTCAAAACACTAATGTATATTGTCTGTATTCCCTAGATCACTCACGAATTAATAAAACATAATATATTATATATCATCATAACTTAAAAAATTGAAGATTATTTATATTACATATTAAACGCATAATAAATAACCACATAAACATGTCATCTATGTCTACCCCACCGTATTATTCCCCAGGATTGTTTAGATTGCGCAAGAAAAAGTCTGGGTTATGGGCAAAACCTATAAGTTTTACATCTGTTGTAAAACAAGAAGTACCAAATGTTCCAAACAAAATTATAAATCCTTTGACCAATAGACAAATAGTAAAAGATGGACCCATTCACAAAATGTTGATAGACACAAAGCTTCTTGACCAACATGGAAATCCTATCAAAGAAAATGTAGAAACTTACAATACCATAAAGTTTAACTCAAATGCAACTCACAAAGATATGTCAACATTCTGTACAATTATGTCCTTATATAAAAATTTACGTAATCATCAGTTACGAATGGAATTACTTAACCAAATGACCTCTATGTATGATCAAAAGGACGCTGAAATTGCTAATGATATAGCAGAATTAAATGAGATGATAAATGGATATTTATAAGTATAATTGTTCTATTCATAAACTATATTTTAAAAATCGATAATGTAATACTAGTTTTCCAAAACGATAATAATTGCTTATCTTGATAATATTCATACTATAAATGAGACAGATTAATCTAATGTATCTAAACAAACATGATCTCCAATCGACAACTATTTTTGAAAATGTTTGTTTTAAAAACTTCAACATATTACCCTTTACTTTGAATAACTTAAATAATTTAATATTTTATATGTTATATTACATAAATTATTTATTTTTTATAAGTTGATATAACTGTTCATGTTCTGTATGAATGTCAGTTTGCATTTGGTTTAACGAATCTTGGACATCTTGTTTTATCTGGTCAATACTCTTCCGTACTTTTTTTATCTCTCCGTTAGTATCATTATTTGTAACTTTTTTATTTCGGACATCTTGTTTTATCTGGTCAATAATGTTTTGTATTTTCATTATCTCTTCGTTAGTATGTATATCTTTATCGGGAATTTTAGAATTTATATTATATAGTAAAGTTTCAATAGAATTCATTCTCTTTTCGATGTTTAATATTCTATTGTCTATGTCAGATTCTACATTGCACATATTATAAAAAATCTTTTTTATATGTTCGAACTGCTCATTAATAAATATTAATTCAATTGCTTTATCTTTTGCGGATTGTACATAATTGGTTATTTTTTTGATCATAAACATGATTGATAATCCTTCTATAAACTTATAACCGATTCTATCATATTTCAATTAATATATGAGTATCTTTATTATGATAACTAAAAGATAATGTATGTACATAATATAAACAAATATCTGTATAAAACTTTTTCAAGTTAACTATAATAGTTTTAAAAAGGTAACAATTATATTATAACACATTTTATATCATTGATTGTCTCCATCAAACTATGATCTGGAAACGGGGGGGGTACATGTTGTGTTTGCATGAAGTCGCTATTGTACGCGTAGTATATTTCCATTTTTTGTGAAAGATATTCATTTAGTTTTTTCATTGCAAACAACGATTCTTCAGCAAACACTCTCAACAAAGATATAATGTCATAATTTTCATCCGCCTCTTTTAGATCATCAAAGTATTTTCTCTTGTTATCTAGAGATATGCAGAAAGGGGGTATGTATAAATATATCAACTTATGCAATGTTTCAGCTAAGTGTGTAATATCCATATTAAATTGTATTGTATGAATGCGTCGCATTCAACACTTTTAAAAACAAAAAATTATCTATACCAACATAAACTCATATGACTATTTGTATCAATATATAATACAGTATGAACCACATTTTTAAAAATCAACTATGATACTGGTAACTCTCTTCTTGGACATCATTTACCAAATGCAATTTCTTTGACAATATGTGTTATAATCTTTCTGTCACCTCTAGGGATAACATAGTTACCACCAATCCTAAGAGTCAAAGCTTTATTTTCATTGATAGTGTTGCTTGCGACCTTGTATATAAAATCATCAACAACAACCCCGTTATCATTCCTCAACTTATTGCCATGAATGTATTTACTAATCATAACTCTAATGTCCGTAACACAAGTGGTATTTGATGATGCAATATCATACTTCATATTAGATTCTTCAAGCATATTATGCACATGAGAATATAACTCAAGACATGCTTCAGTTGGTTCAATGGGAGCAGTGAAATAATTGGTCTTTGTTGTGTTAGACACTTTAGGCTTAGTAGACGAAGCTGATTTAAACCCAGTAGTTGCAATCCTTGTAGGTGCGTAAACTATTGGGTTTATAAATTGTGTTGTAATCGTTTGAAGTTTAATATCTGCATTTAGACTCTTTCTCACAAAACTTGAAAACTCCTGATCAGTAGCTACACATTCAAAAATTTTGCATGCTTCCCTGAATGCGTCATATTGCTTGCGTGTAAATCGAAGTTTTACAAATTTTACAAATTTTACAAATTTTGAACTCGATACAACATTCTGATTCGTTTCTACTTCCTTCTTCATTGGAAGAATAACTTTCAATCCGTATTTTGGTAACTTGTACATTGTCACAATTTGTTGTGTGTTCTTGTTGCAATTAGTTCAGTGCATATAATCTAATTGCGTATTCAAGTTGTAATCAATTAAGCAATGGATTTCATGACTGAGCTATTTGTGTATGATTGGGTACATAGAGGAAACATCATTTTTGGTCATTGCATTGACGAGCAAGGGAATTATTGCATGATAAAAATTAATGGATTTTCTCCGTTTTGTTATGTAGAAGGAGATACAATACCTCCATCAACAGTAATTCCTGTCAAGGTAAGCTACAAAAAGATGGCTACATCCAGAGACATTTATACATTATATCCGTTCCATAAGGTATTCTTTGATTCAAAAAAAGACATGACACAGTTTGTTTTTGAAAATAAAAAGAAATGTCACATGTCTGATATACCATATATAACTATGTTTCTATCTCAGTTTAACATCAACAATGTTGGATGGATACGTGTACCATCACTCAATATCCGAGACCCATGTGATATTGAAACAGTACCTGATAAGAATCCTTATCCACATCCAAAGATTATGATATTTGATATAGAAGTTAAATCAAGTGACTTACGTATGCCAAAAGCATATAAGTTAGCAGATAGGATCGAAATGATAAGTGTTATTGTATCAAGGTATCGTACACCTTATCAACACTGTAAAAAGATCTTATTGCATACTCATACATCACAACTTGGTGTAACAGATACAATTGAAATACCTTGTACAGATGAAATCCAGTTAATTACAAAGTTTTTTGAGCTTATAAAATCAGAGAATCCAGATATTATAACAGGATTCAACATATTAGGTTTCGATATAAAATATATTATTTCAAGGTTACAGCTAAGACTTATGGAAATACCTGATGTATCGAGAGGATTGAAGGGTACGATCGATGTAATAAATGTTGATTGGTCAACCAGTGCATATGGGTTTAATGCATACAATAGATTAATTATTGGTGGAAGGTTAATACTTGATATGTTTCTGTACTTAAAGAGGATGAAACTAGAAAAGTACAGCTTAGATTATATATCTTCAAAATTCTTAGGAGAAAGAAAGAACGATATGAATCATGTCAAAATGATGGAAATATTTAATACCAGAGATCCTGCAGGTTTGCTTGAAATCGCAGAATATTGTATACAAGATTCGGTTCTAGTGTAAAAATTATTTGACAAAGTAGACATGTGGATTGATGCATGTGAAATATCCAAAATAACAAGATGTGGAATAGAAGATATATATACACGAGGAGAACAGATGAAAGTAATCTCACAATGTGTAAATGAATGTATGAACCGCAACATAGTTCTACAACATCAATATAACAATACTTGGCATGACTACGAAGGAGCACATGTACTTACACCAACTAAAGGAGTATACAACTGTTGTTCTCTTCTTGATTTCCAATCGTTGTATCCCTCTATTCTCATTGCATTCAACATATGTACATCAACATACAAAAAAAATCCATCTGAAGAAGTTACTTCAATAAAGAATCACCATTTTAGAAAGAATCCGATTGGTCTACTTCCAGGACTAATTGGTAGACTTTTGACAGAGCGGAAAAACGTAAAAAAACAACTTCGTACATGTGATAAATCTTCGGTAACATATACAGTTCTTGATAGACGACAAAATGCTTTGAAAATATGTGCAAATTCTATATACGGAATTATGGGATTCAAAAGTAGTAAATATTTCGGTCACATAGGATGTGCTGAATCCATAACAGCAATTGGAAGATTATTTTTGGTTGAACTAGTAAATGAGATAGAACAGACATATCCTGTTAAGGTAATCTATGGTGACACAGACTCATGCATGATATGGCATAAGAATGAAGTATCTAAAGAAGAGATGATAGACCTGGCAAATAAAATTTGTGAGGATGTAACTTATAAATTACCACAACCAATGGCATTAAATTTAGAGTCGTATTATGATAAAGTAATACTACTATCCAAAAAACGGTACATAATGGTTAATGAAAATAAACTATCATACAAAGGTGTGATGAATGCTAGAAGAGATTATTGCAAATATGCAAGTAACATGTATGAAGATATAATGAAGATGATAGCTAAAGGATGTAATAACGATGATATTACGGATTACATTGATCACAAGATATTTAACCTTCTATCAGGAAAATGTGATATATCAGATCTGATTGTTACTAAATCTGTTGGCAATTTAGCAACATATAAAGTTAAGGCACCCCACGTAGTAATGGCAAGAAGATTAGTTAATGAAAATAAAATGGATATCCCTCCAGGTACAAGATTAGAATATGTATTTGTTAAGGGTGGACGTACTCAAGGTGAAAAGATGATGATGCCAGATGAAGTAAAAGAATCTAATATGGAAATCGATGGAATGTTTTACATACAAAAACAGTTAACATCACAAATAGACGATATTTTATCCGTAATCGGATTAGATAATTACATAAAGAATACATATGTGTTACCCAATAAAAACAAATAAGATCACGTATATTTAAAAAAATATAATAATTGATGTTACTTATATTAACTACATGTTTTACTAAACAAATTGATTAGTACTTTAAATGTTAACTAATTGATTACAAGTATAACCAGGGTGAACCAGGGTGAACCAGGATTGTTAATTTAAATGTATTGAACTAATCACTAAAATCTTTTACAGAATAATATAATTACTACCTAATGTGAGTTGGTTATTGATCACTAAAGTACGAATACCTTTAGTATTCAATGGACCTCTTCTTGGAAGAAAGATCAAAGTACCAACACCACATGTACCAAAGAATGTCCCAATAAGTGGTAGGAAAGCAGTTATTCTTACACCCTCTGCAACCGTTAAATAATACCCATTTATTAGTACTACCAAGTAAGTCAATTCACCAACTGGTAATAAAGACAACAAGTAATAAAGAATGAAGTATAAAGTAAATAAAAACCTAGATAGTAGAAGGAATCAACATAAAGAGAGAACCTAATAATCTAAACCAGTAGCATTAGTAAAGAAGCAAAAGGATCAATAGATAAAGGATAACCACAATGTAATAATCAATAGCATGAAATGCACCAATGAAAAGGAATATTATGAGTAGCATAAACTATATCTAGAGGAAAAAATGCAGAATGTAATTGGATACCAACAATAGATGGATCAGTTACAAGAAACCAATACCAGTAGTCCCAATCAACTAAATCACTTTATATGCTAAGTCGTTTCATGTTAGGTTACCCAAATACTATATAAGGGATTAGATGGTATCACCCCTAATGGGTAATACTGGGTGACCCATCCGCAATCGGATAGGTTATGTTTTTGCCGTGGAAACTGTAAGATTTCTCAAGATGAAAGACTATCTTGAGTTAAGCTAATTCAATCATTGGTAGCTGGTTTATGACTATTTATTTAGTATTACACAATAAAGTAATATAAAGCATTCTGAGTATAAAAACTCTTAATTATATTATAGCATTCCTAAGAATAAGTTTACTCCTTTATTTTATGGTAGTTTATAATTAGGGTTATGATAGTAACTATTTATATTGTTATCAAGTACATTCATACTTTATCGAGAGTAATTGTAACCTAAATAGTACTACTAAGGTGAATAATGACATTGAGTTCATTACAATGCAGCTATTCTAACAAATTGATCGTTACCTTAATGATTAGGTTAATAAACTGCATGAATGATAAGAATTAACTATGTGGATAGTTTAAGTGTAGGTATTAAATCATTCTTACCTATTCAATGGGTATTGTAATCCTTTACTCTTCCATACCTGCTATCAAGGTTCGATCCCTTTCGCCCTGACTGATACGAGGAATTGATAAGTAAGGAGTAAAGAAAATATTATAGTAAGATTATTGGAATAGAGTTACTGATTAAACTAGATGGATTGCTCAGTTGGTTAGCTACTATTTATTATTTAGTGGTCACCTTACTCTTAGATCATAATAGTTGCTACTTATCTTACATTGTTAGTTTATCCTAAATTGAGAGTTACCATTTTACTGGTTTTATTAAACTTTTAGGTCCTACTAATGCTAATGCTAATGCTAATATTTATTTTATTGGTTGCCTATATGCTGAATAACAGAACCATATATTAAATTGATACAATAGCTCTATACTTTGGATACTGATTTGATAATATAAAGGTATGATAATATTAATAGTAAAGTGAAAGTGAAAGGAAGTGAGGGGTAGTTAGTTTATTGATAATGATATTATAATATGCTTACGCATATGCGATTGGTAGGGTAAGAAAATATAAAATAAATTAAAATGTATTAGGCAATATAGGCATTACCTTTATTAGGAGGATAGATAGGAGTAAATAGAAAATGTGGGTAGAAAGGAGGACCAATCCTAAGTGTGATCTGTATTGTGTTGACAGCAATATTATCAACAATAGCATTTATAGAAGTAGGATTAAATGGGTCACCAGTATCTATTAAATTAGGTTATTGGATCGAATCACTATATTAGAATGTAGAATGGGGGCTGGTATATGATAGTTTAACAGTATCAATGTTAATTCCTGTGATATATGTATCAGCTTAGGTACAAATCTATTCAATGGGTTATATGGAAAGTAGGATTGCTTTCCTTAAATATTGCTATATGCTGGAAGTTCTTATGATGAAATTCGACCTATATTCAAAATAAGAAAATCAGCAGAAACCCTTTTCTATAAGGGATTCTCAGAGACTATATGCAATACAATGTTATAATGTCGATATAAATCAGGCCTTTAGGACCGATTGCCAGATTGGCCCTTTCGTGCCAAGCTGGATCTAACATTTAAGATATAGTCCAATCCTCAGATGAAAGTCAGAGGTCTATTTAATAACATGAATTCAGCTCTATAGACGTTATCTAATTACAAAGTCTATTATTATTATTTTATAATCTTTACCATGATAGGTTGGTTATCTTGGGGATATATATCTGAATCAGTGCTTCTATCTGTTTTACCTTTAATTCATTTAAATAAATATCCCAATGCACCTATTTGGGGATTAATATAGGGTGATGCTACTATTTCTAACTGTAATTAGAGGAATCCTAAACATAATTCTCGATTAATGTTAGGACAAGGTGGTTCTCATCTATCTTATCTTGAATATATTTATTCTACTTAGGTTACAGCGGGTGTTAAATGTGGTAAAATTAGTGTTAGTCATAGACTTGATCCGCGTACTAATAAAAGTTATTTAAAAGCGGTTTTCTATACAAGTCGTGATTCTTATTGGTCTGAACTTCGTCCAATTTTTTATGAAAATGGTATTAAACGAATTCCTATGAATTAGGGAGAGTATATTACTGCTATGGATTAGGCATTTTGGATGATGGATGATGGATGATGGTTATCAAGCTGATTATGGTTTTAGACTTGCTACTCATTCTTTTACTCAGATTGAAGTTGAAATGTAGGTATTCATGTAGAAAGACAAATTTTGTTTAGATTGTACGTTTACTTTAGAGAAAGCATCTAAAAAAGGACAATATATTATTTATATTAAATCTCAATCAATGCCTTTATTAAGAAGTATTGTTAGTCCTTATTTTCATGAATCTATGTTATATAAATAGATTTAAATGGATCCTCATCTTCCTCGTTTTTTTTCCTATTTATCATTATTCTCTTTCTTTATGTTAATCTAGGTTACAGGTGAAAATCTCTAGGTTATATTTTAGGGTTAGTACCAGCTCTAATAAAACATTACTAAAATGCTGGAAGTCATTGTTATGATAATCAGCAGGTATCTTTGATACCCCAGAGACTATGTGTAATATTATAAAGATGTAGTCCTATTATTTCATCTAAATGTATACAATTAAGGTTTATGTGTTCTTACAATTTCGTACATGTCTATTAGTAATGGATAGATAATATTTGTGGTTAATTAGAAGTATTATCTTATACCTCTTTTACATTGTATTGAGTTCTGGTAAAAATAAAAGTTACCGTATAAAATCTAATAGTGCGCGCAAAGGTGTAGTTTATCCTAGTAGTAAAATATATACAAGGGAGTATAAAGAAAATATGAAACTATACCTTAATTTCTTTGAAATTGTTGTTGGTTTAATGCTAGTTGATCTTTATGCTGAACGTTGTAGTTTGAAAGGTGATATTAGCCTTATCTTTTGATCAAACTTAGTAAGCTCATGGTGATTATATGCGTTGGTTGGCTGAAATATTTGTTCCATTTGTAATTGCCAGACCTAATATCAATGTACGTAAACCAGATTCGCGTACAGGAAAAATTTATAGTATTTTATCGTTTAAAACTTAGACCTTTCCCTGTTTTAATTGGGTTCGTGAATCATTTTTTCCAACTAGTACTTTATCTGGTACCAGAGCTAATCCTATCTTTTAAATTTTACCTGCTAATATTGGTAATTTAATTACTTCTCTTAGCTTTATGGATTATGGTGGTTTAAGTGCTAATGGTCTAATGTTGCATATTAATAACTTAAAACATTGCGAAGTATTAGTGCTGATTGATGTACTTATTTATAAATTTGGTATTGGGCTCAAAAAACGTACTCCAGGTATATGGGTATTTAGATACGATACCTGTACGTGCACGTGCACGTGCAGTCCCTAAAGTAAGGGCTATAGTATAACCTCATATGCATTCCTCAATGCTTCATAAAGTATGAATTTGATGATATAATAAAGTCAGTGGGAAGGCGTTGGAGTAGCATCATATCTATTAATTAATTTCTGGTATACTCGTATGGCTGCTAATTTTGCTGCATTGAAAGCCTTTTTAATTAACCGTGTAGGTGATTGGGCATTAACTTTAGGTATCTTGTTAGCGATAGGTCTAATTTCAGATTTATCAATGGCTAGTATTTTTAGTGTTGCTAGTTATCTAAATGGAGATTTAGTATTTATCTTAACCATCTTTCTTCTAATTGGTGCTACAGCTAAATCGGCACAATTGGGTCTTCATACATGGTTAGCGTCAGCCATGGAGGGTTACATAAAATCACATTATAGATAGTATAGTACCAAACATAAAGGTTTTTAGGAATTACCTTCTGATATCAAATCCCAATTAATAGGTAACTTATTGGGTGATGGTCATTTAAGTCGTGGTAGTCCTACTAGTAATACACGTTTAGCTTTTACATATAGTACTCGTGATGTAAATTATCAATATGTTCTTCATATTAGATACGAAGTCTATCGTATATTATTTGGTAATCCTGATGGACCATAGAAACCTTACTCCCATTATGATTCTCGTACTGGTAATACTTATGAACATGTTCATTTCGATACATTAGTTCATACTGTCTTTAATACTTATCATGAAGCTTGGTATAGAAAAGCTATTCCTGGAATCGATCCATCCAATAGAAGATATATTAAAATAGTCCCTCATAATGTCGGTGATTTATTAGATGCTATTGCTCTCACCTATTGGATTATGGATTATGGATGATGGTGTTTGGGAATCAGCTAGAGGGGTATTATTATGTACTGAGGATTTTACTTTAGCTGAGGTTGAGTTGTTACGTAATGTTCTATTTACTAATTTTGGATTGACTACTATTACTAAAGCTCGTTCTGGTTCTGGTTCTGGTTCTGGTTCTGGTTCTGGTTCTGGTCCTGATAAAGTTCGTATTATCATTCCTTCAGCTATGGTTGGTAAGTAGCGTAATATTGTGTAACCTCATATGCA
Organism: Spizellomyces sp. 'palustris'; assembly: GCA_006535965.1. Lineage (NCBI taxonomy): Eukaryota > Fungi > Chytridiomycota > Chytridiomycetes > Spizellomycetales > Spizellomycetaceae > Spizellomyces > Spizellomyces sp. 'palustris'. The sequence continues at coordinate 82,074 of QEAR01000063.1, read as the reverse complement.
TCCTAAAATGATGTATAAAATAGGTCTATAATTATGGTACTATTCTTTCACAATGAGAAATAGGGCCCTCCCTAAATTAAATTATATGCTGAAACATCTTAGTAGATCAATCAGCAAGTTAGATATCTGACTTCAGAGACTGTACATTTAACATAGATGATAAAGTCCATTCCACAATAGTAATATTATGGAAATGATGCCTACTCCTGTATCTGCACTTATTCATGCTGCAACTATGGTAACGGCTGGTGTTTATTTATTAATGCGTATTAGTCCTTTATAGGAATGGAGTTCAACCACTCTAATTGTAGTAACATGGTAGGGTGGTTTAAGTGCTCTTCTAGGTGCTGCTTGTGGATTGTTAGAAAATGATCTAAAAAGAGTCATTGCCTTCTCAACTACTAGTCAATAGGGTTATATGGTCGTTGCTTGTGGTTTAAGTCAATATAGTTTAGCTCTATTCCATTAGTGCAACCATGCATTCTTCAAAGCACTATTATTCTTATCTGCTGGTGCTGTAATTCATGCCCTGGCAGATCAACAAGATATGCGCAAAATGGGTGGTTTAGTATAGCTATTACCTAAAACTTATAGCTTCATTCTATTAGGTAGTTTATCTTTAATGGCATTTCCTTTCTTAACTGGTTTTTATTCTAAAGATTATCTATTAGAAATGGCTTTAGTTCCTAGAAATGCTACAACTACTATTGCATATATTTTAGCTCTAGTTGCTGCAATTTTAACTGCAACTTATTCTGCCAGATTAATGATTCTAACTTTCTTAAGTGCTCCTCATTATCCGCATACAGTTCTTGAAACGATTGCAGATCCGCCTCTATTAATGTTAATTCCTTTATTAATTTTAGGTTTTGGGGCTGCTTTCTTTGGTTTCCTTACTCATGAATTATTCCTTGGTTTAGGTTCTACTTTCTACCAACAAGCTCTATTTACTCATCCTTCAAATTTAACTATGCTTGATGGTCCTCTATCTCCACCTTCTTTATTAAAATTATTACCACCTGCAACTCTTTAGATATTACTTACTCTTCTTCCTATTTCTAAACCATTGAGAAAATTAACTTCTCTTCCTTTTAGTATTACTTCTACTTCTACTTTTACTTCAACTATTCCTCATTATCATTCTCTTTCATATTATACTTCTTTCCTAAATCATTTCAACATTTTTAATCACTGGACAATGCACAATACTTTAAATTTTGCTAATAATGTGTTTAGATATTGGGATCGTGGTCTGGTTGAATTATAGGGTCCTATGGGTTTAGTAAGATTAATTCATTACTTTTCCTTTAAATTGGAATTATAGGCTACTGGTTTCATCCCTCATTATGCCTTCCTTATAATCTTTATTCCTTTAATTAGTGTTATTATAGCTCTCTTCTCTCTTCCTGCTTCTCTAATTTTACTTTTCATTTATCTATTTTAGGCTCTTTAATTTTATGGAACCATCCGCTCATTGATGTTATTTTGATTTTGATTTTGATTTTGATTTATAGCACATTAAGGGCATATCTAGTTCTTAACACTAACTTCTATAATATTTTGTCCTTTCATATTAAGGTTTAAATATGAACGCTATTTGTTTACAATAGTATTTTAAGCTATTAAGTGCCAATGATAAGTGCAAGCAGTCAGATTAGTCACTAATAATCCGATGCTAAGGTTATACTTTATTGTTTACTACTATTCATGGTATTTAACTATTAATTATATTGTGCTGTAAGATAAGTTACTGTACTAGACATTTTTGTCAAGGTCTAATGTTAAGTATGATTGATTGTTACAATAGCATTCATTACCTATTATTGTCTTTTTATATTCCTTTCATATCTACTAGTTCTCTTCTTGCTAAATCAGAATTAGCAGGTGTAGATGCTTTAAAAATGGAGGAAGAGGAATATGGTCCAATTCCATTATCATGTCATAGATGCAGCCAGAGTAAATTAATCCGTACCTTTATTTATCGTATACGTTTAATTCATGCCTCTCGTGTTCTGTTTGGGAAGGGAACCAATTTATAAAGCCAAACTATCTGATTTGATTGCAACTAATAACTATTTCCATGCAGTCAATGGTTCTTATTTAATTGCTGTAACTCATGTTTCTACTATTTTCCATAAAGATGCTAAACTCAGTTTTTGGTAAACCTACACCAATAGGATTGTATATTTATAATCCTATGAAGAACCTAATATAAATATTAGGGATAGTTCTATTTGAATGCAGTATAGTAGATTTAAACTATCATAAGCCTGCAGCTTGATCTAAACTTCATCAGTGATCCATTACAGCGATAGGACCCAACCGATTCAAATATTTGTTATAGATCATACGACTAAAAATTTAAATAATATTTAAACCTGGTGAGGTCCTTTCCATGGTACCGGGTTGATTCAAAAAAAATGCTAACCATAATATTATTTGTCTACTTTCTGATATAGAAGTGCTTAATATCACATTGTAATCTGTACTACCAACTTCTAAATATAAAAGTATTTTACCTATTAACATGAATAATGAACCGAACAAAGTGTAAAGGAAAAACATGTTAGCAGCATAAATTTTACGGTTACGACTACCATAGATATTAATCAGCATATACATTGGTATTAATATTCCTTCGAAACTAATATAAAATAACAACTAATCAGTTGTTATAAATGCCGCATTGGAAAAGAACCCCACTACTACCAATAATATAACATACAATTTTTGCATTATATTTATAGTTTTCCAACTACTTAATAGTACTAAAGGCATAATTATACTAACTAACCAAAGAGATATACCATCAATACCAAATAAACCAAAACTTTGTAATTGGAATGTAGCTGTCATAGGATCAAATACTAAAAGAATAATATGTGTATGGAACTAATTTAATAACGAAAATACCTCTATGTAAAGTATAGATTCTATTTTTATAATAAATACGAGTTAATATTTGTGCATGCATACCTTCAGGAACATAATTAACAATAGAAGCAAGATGATTAATAAAAATGATTAATAAGACTATGATCTTGATGGAATCTGAGCAAAATTTCGTAGTGGTAAATATTATGATATCTAGTAGAGAACCAATGTATAAATTGTTCAAAATTCCAGAAGTAAGTAAAGAATAGACCTAGTGTAAAAGAAAATTTAGTAACGAGAGCTGTAGATTTAGATCCTAAGAAAGGAACAATAGATGATGATGGTGAACTGTAAGGAATAAGAGATAAGGATGGTTGATTGTAAGGTGTGATAATAAGAGATGATGATGGTTGATTGTAAGGAATAATAGGGGAGGGAGAGGGAGAGTAAGGAATAAGGGCGTATGAGCATGAGCATGAGCATGAGCATGAGCATGAAATGGTATTGTAACGATTTGTATCGAATTGAAAAATAGTGTTGTTCATCTATATGGTAGAAGAAAAAGTGAGAATATTTGTGGTGTGGATGGTTCATATACCAAAAGTCCGTTACTCTAACCAAACCAAACCATTACAAACGGGATATCGGGTGATAAGGCTACTATAACCAAATATAGGATTACTTGTATTATTGGCTCTATAATTAGATTGCTAATGTTACAATATAATATTAATTGATAGACCATTTAGTTAAATCACCCAAGAACATAGTTATTTATAGAAACTTATGAACAATACGATATGCTATAACCTAAATAAGGAATTAGCAGATTATAAATGACTATAAGTTAAGCAAAAGAGATAGTCTCTATAATTATTAGTTTAACCGTAATGGTAATATGGTCATACAGATACCTTAGGTCTGACCTAACACATTAAGATATTTCAAGTAAAAGAGGTTGTTAAATAACATTAAACCATAGAGTTGTATTTGCTGCTATTAAGTAATTTGGTGTCATAGTTAAACATAATTAGTACCTATTCCTCCAAAGTTTTACCGTTCAGGCTCTTAATAAGCTGTTATAGTCCTGGTTGGTAGAATGGTGATGGCTCGACTAATCCATCTAATATTGTGTTCACTCTTTGTTCCATATGATTAATGGAACTCTTTATCATTCCTAAATCTTGCAACCTTTGCTCTCCACACTATCATTAGTATCTGATTCTTACGATTTTATAAAATGGTCAGCTTAATATTTTATTGTTAGGGAGTCTACGCTTCAATCTACAATAATGGCTGAAGATATTAGCCAACTGGAACACTCTGTGCCTTTACAATGAGGGCTCACAATCAGCTCACCTTTCCTTTACAGTTTAGATATACTTTATTTATAGTATAAATATTGTTTAGACTAGTTATTGATTATCCATGTATAGTTGAGTTTATGATAAATAATGTTCTTCTAGAATACATAATGGTTTACCCTTGATATACATTTAAGCATTAGTGCTTATAAATATTAATAGATAAATACTTAATTATAATAGACGGCTAAGTAATATTGTCTAAGCCAATTATATATACTCTCATGAGATTCATGTAGAGAGCATATTAAATCAATATTGTGACTAGTTTAAGGTAGGATAGCATGTAATTTAATTAGTAACATGATCTACATTTAAACCAGATCTTATTTTATTCAACCTATGTACTATAACAATCTCAGTCATTAACTCCATTAGGTAGTACAATCACTGTGCATAGTCTATAGTAATATTAGCCATCGGTTTATTTATCTTAACATGATTTACTACAAGATGAATTTGTATATTGTATTGGTTTATAGTATATTTTAGGGGGGGTGACAGGACTTGAACCTGCAACCCATGAATTAAAAGTCCGTTACTCTAGCAAAAATAATATTAGCCACAGCATAACTCTATCGAGATAAATGATATCAAATAGCTAGGTGGGAAGACTCCTATATTACTACCTAAAATATCTAAGTTCTTTATTGTATCAACTTAAGGTCTAATGATAAGGTTGGTATTATTCAATAGTATTAATTGGTACTAGATTATATGCTAGCTACCACCTACTTCTCTCCTAAACTATCAACTTTACCTTTACCTTTATAAAATAGGAAGTGTCATATTATATATAAGATTAATCCTTAGTGGTAAAATTGGTTATTTCTGTTTCAGTATAAATAATCTCCTTAATGATCTGATCAGGAATTATATTGCATCAATATTACCTGTATAAATATGAATGATAGGATAGGTAAATTTGTAATAATAAGGGTAGATAGGAATAAGGTAAAGATGTCTATTCCAGTAATAAATATAAGTAAATGGTTAATATATTAATAGATAATAGTATATACCTGAAGGATTGGTCTTATAAAGTATGTAATAGGAGTATTAATAATTAAGGTAATAGTATCTTCGTATGAATAGGTAAATAATTTATAATATACCCCAGTATTAATAGGTATCTTATTTGTTATCCTATTGCATCAATTAGTATTTAGGGTAAGTATATAATTGTAATACATTAGGTAATATAGCATCTATGTTTAAATGGGTTGGTCCATATCTTAATGAGTAGTTTTATCCTAATTAGTTAAGTAAATAAATTGCATTAAGTATTGGTGGTATATTGCATTTATCCAGAATAAATAGATATAATACGATGGTTATAAAAGCAGATGAGGTTGAATACAAGGTAGCTAATAGAATCATCTCAAGTCTTGAGATGATTCACCCATGAATTAAAAGTCCGTTACTCTAACCAAACCAAACCCTTGACCCCCTACAAAATTTTTATAGACTCATTAGCATCTAGAATAACTATAATATAAAAGATATGGGAGGGGGGGAGCACTTGGGATCATCTTAACTTCACTTTACAAAGAATGTCACACCAGAATTGAATCTAAGCTCTAGCATATTTACTATTATGAGTATTTAAAGAACTAGATTAACCCATTAGCAAAGGGGTTCATCCATCCGTAATCGGATAGATTTAGGATAGAGTCGACCTCTAAAATCAGTTTAAAATGGTACATAAATAGGAGCACCATCACATTGTTTAGAATTGATAAGTATATTTTTACCAGCATAAATTTTCAAAGGTTCTTCAAATTTGTGAAGACTGTGTTTAGCAGTAACTTCATGAATTAAAGATTCAGTATTCAAACCTTTAATAACCATCTATTGATTAAGTAAGAGCAAAATTTTTGCATGATCCATTAATACATCAAACTCTTTCATGTTAGAATGCTATTGAGCAATAATGCGTCTTATTAAGTATCCACCTTTACGAGTTTTAAAATGATCCTAATCTAATTTTATATAATTATAAACAGTTGCACTCATACTTGCTTTAATTAACGGTTATTTTATATTTTGTCTACGTATAAATATTCTTTGTCTACGTTTAATATTAAGATTAAGTGCTGTAATCATTTTATTATATTTCAAGTAAGGTTTAAGTGTAGCTTCTCAAAACTATAGAACAGCAGTATATAAATTCAAATTCAAATTCAAAAATCAACCCTTAACAGTTAATCCTTATGTTTAGGTAGTTCTTATAAAATATGATAGATTATATGCTAGTAAATAATAAGTTACTTCAATTGTTAGTAAATAAATTGAATAGGTTTTGTATTATAATTAGCTATGGTTAGATACCAGTTACTGATTTAACAAGTAGTAAACATTTCATCGACAAACAAGTAGTTGGTAATAATTCTATTTAAGTGGTTGATCATGTATCTTATAATTAATATCACTTAAACTAGTTACAATATAGTGACATTGTTATAAATTAGTTAAACTAGTAGGAAATTGTTATAAAATTATTTGTCACTTTACTCTATTATAATGAATCTATGATATGGCTGTAAATAGGAGTGACAGGACTTGAACCTGCAACCCACGGATTAAAAGTCCGTTGCTCTAGCCATTGAGCTACACTTAATCAAACGTAACTATAATAGTATAGGAATACCTATTAGTCAAATATTAGAATGCTATTCAGCTATTCAGCTTTATAATTCTCTATCATACCCTGATATTATTATATTATTAACACCAACAATGACATATTAGGTATATAGACCTATAAATAATATAAGAGTGACAGATTTGAACCTGCTATTTGTAGTTTTACATCTAATTAAGTTTTAAATTGGAATCCCTCTCATGCTGTAGACAGTTCACCCTTTGTAATTTGGTAATAACTACTTTACTATACCAAATTGGATGCCTATGGCTTATATTCCTTATCCATGGGTTCTTTATAGGAAAATATCCTATTGGCGTAACCTTACCTAAAACAAATATTAGCAAAGGAATAAAAAACATTAATGACCTAAACCTGAACCTAAATCTATAATAGTGTTTCTACTAGTATAGGTTTGTAATTTATATCTCATAGCTCATAGAAGGAAGAAAATAAGGTTCTACCAAAGAGACAAAAAGTGGTAAAGATTGAGAAGATAATAATAAAATGTAACCACTGTAAGTTGGGTTTAAGGTGGTAATAATACCGAAATTTATCTATAAAACAGAAGAGAGTAATTCAACTTCATGTAGAAAGAAACCATTAGTACTAAAACCAAAAGCTGATTGAGAAGCAAAACCATCATCCATAGCCCAATAAGCTAATGATTTTGCTGTTAACATATCACCTATATTATTAGGAACCACTTTCATGAATTTAGCTCTACCACCTTTAGTGTTAGGTGCATAAAACATATCCCAATAAGGATTAAAACAAGCATAAGATCTGGTCCAAAAATAAGCACTCCAACGAGGCCCTTTATTAATGCTAGGGTCACCTCTATAACGTAATTTAGGATCACACCAGCCAGGCATAACAAATGTATGAAAAACCTCCTCTAATAAATGATAAGTATAAAATAATCCATTGTATACACCGTATTCAAAGGATAAATGGGCATTAGAAGAAAGATTAGCTCGACTAATATAAAGATCACCTAAACATAAACCAACTAAAATCTCTTTTTGATCTTGAGTTAGTTTTTTAGATCTTCTATCAATACTGCTAAATTTAGTATGAGGGGGATTACAAAGAAAATGAGAAGGTATAGAGAAATTACTATTAGATTTTAGACTAACCAATGTAGAATTAAAAGCAAAAAATACATCTTGAAAACCAGTTAACTACTGATACTCAAACCAACCGTGAAGTACAAAACAGATATATATCAAAGGGCCAAAGATATATAGGGATAAGTCAAATAATGAAAGATTGGCTAATCTACGAGAAATGTAATGGAATATCAGTAGAAAATTTACCCTCATTCTAATAGGTAATTTAATTGGAGCCATTTATTAGATGATGAGTAATAATTGAACCAGCTTAATTATCAGTTGAGAGTTATTTAATATCAGTTAGTATCTATTAGTGAGCATTAATAATAAGACAGAATCTGCATAGTCTGCCATCATAAAATATTTCCTCTAAAGTGCATAGACTACTACGCTCTTATTATTTAGTATCTCCATTTTAATGATCTGAATTTGATAACCTGTTAATTAAAATAGATGAAAGAGGGCAGTTTTCTGATAGATGATAATAAGGGTTCCCATCTTACTTTATATATCTTAATCTAGGCAGGTGCAGAATCTGCAATTGCATAGGCTTAGTTAATTGCATTTTATCCCTTACGTGGTAGTCTTCTATTATTAATGGATGGAATTGAACCATCATAATTAGATTATGAGCCTAATATGCTACCATTAATTAATGATATTATATTAATTAGAGTGAATTACATAACAGTTCATTACATTACATTAATTAGAGTGAATTACATAACAGTTTCCACTACTATGACCTTGTTATAACTTAATACTGTATTAGCAGCACTTGATAGGCAGTTTGTACAATCTCGAAAGATAATTCATAATAATCTGCTGACTATATTATGACTAGCAATTCCAATCATAATTCTATAAGTTACAACAGAATATAGTCTAAGAGTAATATATATCTAACCCTTATTATGAGATCATGTTTACTTGAAATAATATCCTATATATAGAATAGTCTAGTCATTATTATTGCTAAATTTACTTATAACAGTCATGCAATACTATTAATGATAAGGTAAGATTTAGAGGGTATTATCTAATTAAAGTATATATTTCATTGCTGATATCAAAATCCGCCAATTTAATTCCATTTCCAGGTTACCCTATTATTATGGAGGCAAATTATATCATAATAATCAGAATTTAGGATATAAATTACATGGGTCTCTAATCCATTTAGTTCCTTATATTTTAGTGAGTAGATGTCAGTGATTGATAAAATTATATATAACCTTCTGATCCTTATATTGATAATCAATAAGCAGAAGATTTATGTTATTACACACTCTATTTAAATTAGCGACACCCTAGCCCATATTATTCAATTATAACTCTTATAAGATTTAGTATTCATTCAGGTTAATTCTAGAATAGAATTTAGAAATGGAGTTGTTTCTCATTAGATATTAATGTTTAGCCATTAATCCCTATATTATCATATCTAATTTAACACCTGATATTTGGAGTTTAATGCGCTATTATTATTAGACTCTCAGATGATTTGATTGATAATATAACTACCATTATTTTCATGATAAACCAGCTATCTCCAGATTCGATAGGCATATTACCTCTAATCATAATTTATCTCAGAATATTGCTACATTCATCAGTTAGGTCTAATTACCTAATTATGATTAGTTCATCTGATTTCGGGTCATATCTCTAATATTATTGCATTTCTATAAGCCTTGTATTTACATTAGAGATATACTCACTGATACATTATGCAATAGGTAAACTAAAATTAATCCTAGTCTTAATATTCATTATTATTTCAGGCTCTCAACACTCCTTAATAGGTTCTTTATTCAAAATTCCCTCTCGGTACTTTACTCTAATACTAATTAGACTTCTCTTAATTTCATTCATCATTACTCTTAATGAGATAGGGCATATTACTAGAATATATTAGTTAGTATGCTTTCTCTAAATTGCTTTTACATTGGTTTTGAACTAATGTCATCTATTACCATGTCTCTATTAGTTAATCATCCTTAATAATATTGTTATTTCTGTTAATTTCACTTCATTACCTATTATTAATTATTATCATATATTTTATTAGTTATTATTATGTAAGAAGTATAAATAAGTACTATGACCTGTGTATGATTGAGGCTCATTATTAATATAACTGATTAACTTATACATGTTGGTAACTAATTAATAGTTGCATTAGGTAAGGATATAATCTCGATAGATTATAGATTAGATAAGAATGACACCTAATCGATTTAGTCGATAATATCTAATAATAATTACAGTAGGTTTAAGAAAAGCCACTTTATTACAGCTATATTAGGCTTTGCTTTAACAGAAGCATAGGGATAGTTCGCATAGATGATGGCATTAATCTTCTTATATGCCTTTTAAGATATCTCGATTCTAATCATTAATAAAATAATTTAATAGAAGTATGATAATAACTCATAACTAGATAATTTTTCTAATGTAGATATAAAGTTAAGACCTGTAATCAGAAAACTTATCAGATAGAGTAGACTTAGCTAAATTATAGCCTTAAGAGAGATAACTACCATCATCTATTTAATAACTAGAATCACCAATAAAATCTATTATGAAGTTATTATTGTTATATATAGTATGGCACAATATGAGATAGCTAATATCATAAATAAGAGTTTATTACTGAATAATATAGTCTTCAGTTCATTTTAGGTAATCTAGATCAAGATTCTAATTAATAAGATAGGTACTCTTAGAAAGTTAAACAATAGCAACTATTTATTATAGTAGTCAGAATCTCTCTATAGAACTTTATTGAGTTATACCTGTGATTATATTGGCATAAGATACATAAAATATTTCCCCTTAATTTATACCCTCTTTCACTATATATTATAGAGTAATCTGATAGGTAAGATACCCTATAATTCAACAATAACAGTAGTTGATGGTCCTTTCTAGACTGTAATTTCTATCTTTATCTTCCTATTTACAAATAGTGCAGACTCACTAATTAGAATATGACTGACTATATTACTAATACTAAGTTAAGTTTAGCATGATGTATAATTACAAGGTCCTGTCTACTGTTGATCCATCATTAGCATTACAACTCTTAATATAGATACAGCAGATATTCCATAACCAAATAGTAGCGTTGTGTCCTATCCCAAACCCTTGTAAGTAACCTTATAGATCAAATAGGTACTGGTATTAGCACTTAGTATATCAGCTATACCTGTAATACTAAGTTATTACTTATACCTGTCCTGCAACTCCATTGGTGTAAACTTATTAGTGATTACTAAATGTGGCTTCTATTATATTTGTAGTGGTTGTCATATTCTTGATAGTTTACATATTGGTTCCTTCTATTGTCTTTCATTAGTTATGTGTTAGACCCTAAATAGTAGAATTATGAATATTAATATATCTACCTATTACTTAATATTATTATTCTAGGTGTTGAACTATATGGTACCTATAATACTGAATAAGTAATAATGGTAAGGTTAATACAACAATAAGATAAATACAAGTATTGTAAATAATGCACCTACATAAATTAATTAGAAAGTACTATACCTATACAATTATCTTAAGCTAATATGACCAATCATCATACTGCTGTAGCTTTAGCAATATGAGTAGTAATACCAGTTAAGAAGTACTATATTTTATATTTACAGCATTAGGGTACCCTAATCATAATTATTATAATACTAATTAAATAGTGTAGTTAAAATCACATAATAGTCCACCTAATGGTAATACCTATGAATCACTGTATTCTTACTATATTATAAACCCTTAAGTTATACTTATACTAGAAACCTTAGAACAACTTTAGCTATTCTTGTAATACTGGGTACTAGTTTAGTACTTATTGTTTCTAATTCTAACAATTTAGTAATACTTATCTAGATACCCTATAGAATCTGGTCAGTATCCAATAAATACTAGAGTTACAAAAAGGGATAACAATAAACTATAGGACTATATTAATACTATACTAATTTACCAAAATATATAATTACAGGTATTAACTAAGGTATTATAAGAACTATTTGAATAGGAATAATTATAAGAACCAGAGCTATTATTTGAACTTGTACTACAAATATAAATAATCAATAGATCTTGTAATCAGTATTATATAAAGACTAGTATATTGCCAATAGGATTCATTGATTCCAAAGAATTTTTCATAAGTTTATTAGAACATGAACTATATATTTATTATATTTAGGTATATTATAATTAATCTAACTGTAATTACAAGAAAATAAGAATAACAGCATTCAGAAGTATATTATTAATAATTAGATAAATTACAAGTAGACCTTAACTATAGGTTCCAAATCAATATAATATTACTAGAATTTTAATTTAAAGAAGAACTAGTACCCTAATTAGAATATATAAATCACTGTATTGTAACCTTGGCCCTAATAGTTTTCTATAAACCTCCCGTCTATATAATATCGTTAAATTTAGTGTACATACAAACAATTAGATCCCTATTTGTATCAGCATTTGGTCAAAATAACCTACTAAATTATCCACGTAGGTGGATGATTCACCCCTACCGGGTAAATTAACAAGTAGAAAGGATTTAAATAACCACCAAATTAACAATACAAGTGAAAATAACAAATTTATCAAAATAACATCAAACGTTATTAAGAGCCCCAATAATAGTAGATTAGGAACACTAATAACCATACTACATCAACTAGATGCCAGTAATAAATAGCGAACTCTGCTGCAAGATGGTGTTCAGAGGTGAATGAGTCTAGATAAACTCTAACCAAACATACTGTTAAGAATAGAACACCAACAATGACATGTAAGGCATGGAGACCAGTAGTCATGTAAAATACCGAACCAAATACACTATCAGCAATGGTAAATTCACCGTAGTAATATTCATTAAATTGAAGAAATAAGAAGAAAGCACCTAAGAGCACAGTAAAGAAAAGACTTACCTAAGTCTAATCTTTATTACCTAATACGATAGCGTGGTGACCTAAAGTTAGTACAAAACCAGAAGCTAACAATACACAACTACCCTATAAAGGAATACCCCAAGGATTTACGGCATTAATACCAATGGGCAAACGTGATAAATTATTGTTTTACTAAGCGATGTAATTGAGATTCATGAAAGTAAGGTCTTATAAGATTACAAACCTCTTCGTGTCCAGTAATAATAATAATAATAATAATAATAATAATAATAATAATAATAATAATAATAATAATAATATTTTTTATTAGTTGATTTGGCTTGTAATCCTAAATTGTCAGTAATTGCTTCACCTCTACCGGTAAATTATTGAAAACAAATTCTGGAATAGTATGTACACCATCAACATACCACATACTATAAAACAATTCAAACATAGGATGATGATAGATTTTATCAATTACATGTTTCATAAAAAAAACATTAATTTATTATAGACTTTATCATTTATTTAAGTATAAAGTCATTGAGATTGTTATATCTGCTGATCACCTAAACGGTTTCCAGCATATTACTTAATTTTATTGGCCCCCCCTAATGATACGGTTATCGCATCTATAATAATTTACCCCAGTAGGGGGTGAATCATCTCAAGACTAGAGATAATTTCAGGCCAAGAAGCACCCTATTCAACTGCGGGAGATAAGCTGGAGTGAAAAAACGCCCAAAAGAACGAGAAGAACAGCATTACTTCAGATAATAAGAATAATAAGAAACCAATTAAGATACCACGTTGAACAAGTGTAGTGTGATAACCTCCTTTAGCTTCACGAATAACATCACGCCACCATTGTAACGCGATTAAAACAATAATAACTAGTTGAGGAACTAAATTAGTTGGAAATTGACCCAACCAACTAACTAGTCCAATTGCTGTTGACTATAAAGCCATTGACATTAGTATTGGCCATGGAGATACATCTACCTAATGATAGGGATGTGCTTGTCTTGCACTTATATTAAAGTTCATATTATATAATTTTTTCTGCCTGAACCACCTATATTAATATTGTCATACCTTTATATTATTCTTATTGTAATTGAAATATAAATAAATCTTAACTTTAAACGGTACCAATTAGCTATACTGATCAGGTACATTGATTATGGGTACCTTGTTGTACTAAGGGTTGTACTACTAGGTAGCATCACAATTAATGTTACCGAGAGTAAATCATATCTATTGAGTATCGATTAGATAATGATGAAGACTTATACTTTACTGAAGGATACTTTGTAGCTCCTAAAATATATGGCTACACAGTAGGAAACAGTGCAATGGCAAAAAAAAGGAATTCCTTAGAGTAAAGTGGTATTATCTGACCAAATAATAGGTGAAAGCCCTGTAAAAAGAGGTTATAATGCAATAAAACAAATGTATATAGGTTTAGGTTCCCCTATAGTTTATACTTATTATAAATTTATAAAACACTATGGAAAATCTCCATTTGAATTACCATATGCTATTAATAATTGTATTCAACGTTGTATTTATCCTTATATTCTATCTAATCAACTTATAGGATTAGCTTCTGATTTTAGACCGATGGTTTAGTTTAATTTATAGATAGAGTGTCAATAATATTAGTTGCATCTATGCTTGGATTCATGTAACTACAGGACAAGTTTATGTAGGTAGCTCAATTAATTTGAGAAGTATAATTAGTTCTCACATGCACTTTGCCCATCATTTTTATCATACTCATATAAATCATTAAAATGTCCTAAATTATGTATATTTACTAATGGAACGGTATGAGTAATATAGATTGATTTAACTAATGAAGTTTCTCAATATCACTCTTAGTAGGGAAGATCTTTATTTGTACTATCTTATGAATCAATGGGTTTCGCGCCTATCCACATTAGTACGAAGAAATTAAAGAAAAATACCCAAGTTAAGAAATTAAACAATGGGCGAAAACAGTTAGATCTTAAATTGAGTTTATTAAATAATGGTAAGAAGAATAAAAAGAGCACCAATGACACCCTATAATTTTCAGGAATAAAAAGAGCACCAATGACACCCTATAATTTTCAGGAATAGCACGCAATATAGCAAAAATGGTATAAAGCACCAATCGGTAACCAGGCTATGTGGGTAATTAATGGACAAACAGCAAAAAAAATACATCATAATACATGATCAATCCAGCTATATCCTAGCTAATTAGTCTCCATAATACACCATCAATAAAAGTACAAGTGGTTAATTATTACAATATCTTCCAATTAAATGTTAGCTAACTAGCCACATCAAAAATATAACTACATACTTCTATCAATTTAACCCTAACATCTTCAACTACTAATAGTTAGAGGGATTAATCCTGCTTTACATCACAAGTTAAGATGGTTAGTATAACTTGATCCATTATAATAATCGAGCTTAGACTACCTTTATAACCCACTCAATTAATCTCTAACCCAATAATACTGCATGAGGTAGAACTAGCTAAATTACTAAGAATGATGGTTACTATTATCAATATTGACATCTATCCTTAAGTTAATAGTTTTACTAGTCTAATTCAATTCAACATAGTACTTAAAACTTTCATGTGAAGGACTATCTATTTCAATGCATAATAGCAACATTACTAAGCTAATAGTCTCTTAAATTCATTTACTGTTTACAAAAATTATGCTGATTACCTCGCAACTAACTGGATTAAAGTCCTCCTGTTTAACCGGACTTTGAATTACTGTAAATCCTGAGGGTGTGGTCCAAGTCTAAGGTCTCTATCCAGCAAGTTTTATCCAGTAGTTTAAAACATCTACTAATTCAGGCATCCAAGCTTTAAGATCATTTCTCAATGCTGTAGCAAAATTAGTAAAGGTATAACCTGAATATATTGCTTTAACTCTTTCATGTATAGTTTTCATTCTACTATTGCTTGCTTTAGCATAAAGTTTAACAAATTCAGTGTGTTTAGCCAATAAATGATTTCTAATACCTTGAACTGTACCACCATAAGGTAGAGTCATAATAATAAATTTGGTAATAGCCCTAGTTATACCAGGTAACCCTAAAGATCTTAATACTTTACTATAGATATTTATAGTTTCACGAATATCAGGAGTTAATTCATCACTTCTGTTCTAATGGGATATCCATGCTTTGTTAATATCAGAGGATATACCATCCTATTCACTGTTATCTTTAGTACCAGGTTCAGTAGTAACATTAACCATTCAGGCTAAATCAACGTTTCTTGTAACCTATCCAAGGGCTAAGCTTCGAGGAATGGTCCACCCATAATTACATCCAGTCCCTTGGATATAATTGGGTAACCTAGGAAAGGTAGTAATATTAATAATTAATCCTAACATACAGTTAATTAAAATGCTTTCATTGAAGCGTGTCATATGACAAAATTTTAGATATTAATGATTCAGTGATTGTTAATTAAAATACTTTCATTGAAGCGTGTCCCATCAAGTGTAGTAGCGAAACCGAATAGTTTGAAAGACCAATCGCCATTAATAAATAACCCATCTGTGAACATGTTGAATATGCAATAACACGTTTAATGTCATTCTGTAATAGACCTGTTGTAGCTGCGAAGAATGCTATCAGAGCACCCACCCAAGTAATTACTACAAGTGTTGTTGGAGCAAACTCAAGTAGTGGTGATGATCGTATAAGTAAGTAAACTCCAGCTGTAACTAGTGTGCATCAAATTAGATTGAGTGACTATATCTTATTCCTTGTTAGTATATTAGGATATTACGTATAGTCGATGAAGTACTATAACTAGCTAGTTGATCTTGCGTGTCTATATATTATTTATTAACTATTAGAGATTAAGTAAGTATTTTCACTATAATAACTAATAGAGATATACATGACACTATTACAATGTTGTGAGTCTAAATACTAATTGTAATTTATTCGCCTTAAATTTAGTTAAAGGAAGTGATTGTTCTAGCATATAGTAAAGTTTTAACTTGATTATTACTAACCAGTGCGATCACTTATTAATTAGCCGCGTGAATTATAGCTGATACTGGAGTTGGCAAGGATTTTTACCCTAGGACTGTATCTTATTGTACTAAACAACTTATTTAGTGCAGTCTCTGAGCTTATATGCTGCTGATTTTTATATTTAACCCTTATTATTGTTATTCAGTCGATTAAAGTTTTGAGAGTCTCAGCATACTAATAATTTAAGGAAGGTCCTTTACTAATCCTACAAGAAGAATAATAACTTAGCCTACATTGCTGATGGAAACCACATATAAAGTCCTAATTGTACTGATTTTCCCATTGCAGCGAATAATAATAGTAATCCAATAATCGTTAGTACTGTCTCCTTCATGTATGGTGACAGACAGAATATTGTAGAATAATCTAAGTTACCGAATGCCCAGAACACTCCGAAGAATGCTACACTTAAGAAAGTATCACCTACACAATTAACTACCATTCGGGCTAAATCAACGTTTCTAGTAACCAAACTTATTATTTGAATTCCTGATGTTGTTGCATCTAAATAGATAGGAATAGCACAATCTCCATTATTAATCAAGGCATGATAATTGGCTTTAATTGCTGAAATCTAAATATATAAATCATTATGTTTATCTTTAGATACATAACCCTCTATAATTTCATCTGCTATAATACCTGTATACATGGGTGGGTTATGATATCTCTAGAGACGTCAGGAATATCTTTACTAGTCTAGCTATAAATATAAATATAATCAGTCTAATAATCCCAACCTTCACTAGTCAAAGATCTACTAGTCCAGAATTGTAGCAATGCTCTACCATATTTAGTATTATGGGTGTTTAAAGAACTAGATTAACCCATTAGCAAAGGGGTTCATCCATCCGTAATCGGATAGATTTAGGTATAATCTACCTCTAAAGTCAGCTTTAAAAGGAATATATATTGGTGCTCCATCATATTATTCAGAACCTACAAGTACATTTTTTACTTGTAGATTATCTGTAAATACTTTCATAATATGTGTTACTTTAACTTGATGGATAATAGATGAAGTATTTATTCCTTTTACAACCATCTAATTATTAAGTAATTGTACCATTTTTGCATGCTCTATCTATACAGATAATTCTTTTATACTTGATTGCTATTCGGAAAGGACACGTCTAACATAATAACCCATTTTTCTATTAACTTTAGGTTTAGGTTTAGGTTTAGGTTTAGGTTTAGGTGTTTTAACTTCTTGTCTTCACTGAAAAATACTCCTTTAAATACACCACGAGGATAAACAACATTAGTTAAACCACCGAACTTTGAATTACCAGTGGTAAGTCTCAAATTAGCTTTATATGCTATTAATAATATCCAATGCACCATGGAAGAATTCGTATAGAAATCCTATGGTAAGTATAATCAGAAAGATCATTACAACCCAAAAAGCTAAAAGAGAACCAAGACTAAATAATACGGTAGCTAATGGGAATAAAAAGATGATTTCCTAATCAAAGATTAAATATAAGATACCTATAACATAGTATAAAATATCAAATTTCATACGAGCATCACCTACTGGTTCTAAACCGCCTATAAGGACTATATCTTGTAACAAAACTTTCACATATAGTCACTGAGATATCTTCATTAATACCTGCAGGTTTCATTTTAAATTCCTGCATAGTGTGTAATTTATTATGAGCGCTAATGATATTTAGTAGAAATGAACCTAATTTCCACATTCTTTACTCATATGCAGATAGTTTTTCAATGGTTCTATTGGTTGCACTAGCCCAAAAACTTACCTAATATAAACCACCTACTAATGCTAACTATACTACTGAAGCTAATATAAATGCCATATTTTAATTGTATTTTTCACCTTCTTCGCACTTTTAATTTTAGTCATACCTTTATATTTCAGTTTAGTTTAAATTTTTGTATAGATATAACTTCAGATCTATACCTTTTAGCAAATGTCCCTACATCTGAATAAAGTGATAGGATTATTTTATTGTTATAATTATTATTGTTGTTATTATCTACATCATTATTTCAGCTCTTACCTAATCAAATTTTTTACCCAATATAAGTAATAAGATTTAGTATCCTTTATTAAATCACTAGTCTATTAAACAACTAAACCAGGATATCTATACTTATCATATTATTTCATACTTTATTGATTGATATAATGCTTTGGTAAACAACTTAATTCTTAGTATCCTTGATGTTATGGTTTATTAAATAGATAGACCACAACCATCACGGATGGAGGTATTAGTAAACGTCTGTATTTTAGATAGGGCTAAATTATCTCTAGTCTTGATATGATTCACCCCTACCCCTGTGGGGTAGGGTAGGGTAGGGTAAATTAATAGATAAATTTATATGAACACTAGCAGAGTACTACTGTTGTTCTATATGAGATTAGCAGCAATAATATAACATAGCTTATCTATCTTAATACTTTCATCTCTTCATTTTTGCATTATTCCATTTAATCAAGATAGACTATGCTTTTTATACTTTGTGTAGTTACAGATTGTGTTATTGCTTTTGGTATTATAATAATTATATAGCCCTAATTTTCTATGTATTATTAACCTTCTCCTTACTAGTATCACCTAAACAAGAGGTGTGAAATTTACTGTCTATTTACTATTGGTTTATGCTATACCTATTATTGGTACTATGCTAAATTGATTACTAAAAAATAGGCTTAGATATTTACCTTTATAACTTGTACAAAATGGTTCTATGCATCATTATATAGCTGGTTTACTTTCTTCTTTCTAATGTTACTATTACTGCTCCCAATCATATTCCTAGGTTTATAATTTTTAATCGTTTGCTCATAGGCTTGTATATATGTCTTTACTATTGGTACTGTAACTACTTATATAACTTGATTGTTAGTGTAGGTGGTTATGATTTATACACCTTTCTTTGTACTTGTTAATGATTATTTTAGTTAGTTGGCTGCCTTATCATATAGCACTAGTGAAAAGATGATGGTTTAACTGAAGTTTCTTAATTTATAAACGTGTCAATATTCTAAGTGGGAGGATCTTGAATTGCATTTCTAGAGTTATACTTATTGTCTTCTTCCATAGTATTCTTGTTTTAATTTAGTTATGCTGCTTATTATCTTGTTAACTTCACCTGCTGTTTCACAGATTGTAATCATAATGATTTTATTCTATAGGTTATACTAACAATAATTTTATATTTATTATTAATTGGTTATTACTATTAATCTTCTGATTGTTTTCATCTTTTTCTGTGTCATCTCACTCATAAGATGATCTCTTACCCCCCCCCAAAAATTTACAGGGATCAGTGTATCTATCCTATGACAGTTATAAATTTTATGTAGGTTCAGTCTGCTCTCACATTAGGCTATTCCATAATTTTTGTGGTACGCATGAATTCCTTTTTCTCCTTGTGCTGAACCTTATCTTATTAGATTGGTGTATTCAATCTACACTATGACCCATTGTGCATTAGAATGATAATTAAAGTAATCTAATCAGTAATTTATGTTAAATCACTTCCAATACTTTGTAATTCTTTACGCTGCGATATCCGTTTAGTCCCTCTTTATAATACTTATCCATTCAAATTTATTCCTAAACGATATTTAATATTATTTTTATAAGAGGAGAAGGTCTCAAAGCCTTTAGTAAATATGAAGATCTTAACTATAATAGTATTTATGATAGACTTAATCATTCTTACTTCTGGTTTAAGTATGTTTAATATATTATTATTAATTATACATTAAGAGTAAACTTATCATATTTAGTTTTCTACATAATGTTTGTTACATTGATCTCCAATTTTTTTTAACATTAGTTAAATTGTAAGTAATGATTTTTCAGTAATTTTTTTTCTTCTAATTTACCCTTACCCCCCCCCATCTATCCCATTCGGGATGGATCGCCTAGGTTATCTAGGTAAGATAATGGGGTGGAATTACCCACCTACGTGGATAATTTATATAAATCAGTAAATACTTAGTTATTTTTTTAGTATAATTCTTCTTTAAATTTATAAACAACCAGCACCTAGACCTGCTTAAGTTCACCATTAGGTTTAGTACCTTTAATTATTGTACTATAAATCGAGTTCTGTGATACTATATGTTATAGTAGGATTATCACCAAAGGTATGATTTAATAGCTATTTTATTAATAGGTTACACCATTAAAGGGAAATAACTCCCTACTATTTCTATATAATTAATTGCTTATCTTTATTCACATATAAACACATTGTAACCTATTCTAACTATTTACGATCATATTAAAATAATATAAAGGTATGATAAAAAAGAGTAAAGTGTGTATGAAAAATTTTAGGAAGAGTGAGGTAAAATAATTGTGTTTTTTATGGCTTGGATAAATAGATGGTTATAGAGTACCAATGCGAAAGATATTGGTACTTAGTATCTAATCTTTGGTGGATTTGCAGGATAGATAGGGTCAGCTCTATCTATTATTATTCGTTTGGAATTATCTGCTGGAGGTAAAGTCTATCTTATGGGTAACTATGATCAATATAATGTAGTAGTTACTGCACATGGGGTAGTCATGATTTTCTTCTTGGTTATGCCAGCTCTTATTGGTGGTTTCGGTAACTGGCTATTACCAGTAATGGTAGGTAGTCCAGATATGGCTTTCCCAAGATAGAATAACATTAGTTTCTGGTTATTACCGCCTTCTTTAATTTTATAGACTATTAGTCTATTTAGCGGCGGTATGGGTACTGGTTGGACTATTTATCCACCATTATCTGATACTCCATATCATATGGGACCAGCTGTAGATCTTGGTATTCTAAGTCTACATATTGCAGGTGTCTCTTCTCTAATGGGTGAATAGGATTGCCCTATATGGTTTTATAGTTGTCTATTACCTTTCAATGTCCCTAGAACTAAAGGATAGAAAAGAATAGGTCCTCATAATATAGATATTTTGTCTATAATATTTGGTACTCTCTTAGGGGATAGTTATGGTGAACGTATTAAATTAAGTACACGTATTATTATTCAACAAGAAGATAGTAATGTAGGATATTTAATGTGGTTTCACAATCTTGTAGCTTCTTTAGGTTATTGTAAATAGAATAAACCCACTTTGGAACGTAGAATAGGTGTTAATGGTAAAATCCGATACTTTTATAGAGTTCGTACTTTTTGTTTTTCTAGTTTTAATTGGATTCATGATTTATTTTATCCTGATGGTTCAACTAAAGTTGTTCCTACCAATATTGCTGATTATTTAACTCCTATGGCATTAGCTATCTGGTTAATGGATGATGGTACCTCTCATAGTTCTGGTTTAAGATTTTGTACTCATGGATTTACTAAAGCTGATGTTGAATTCTTAGGTCAAATATTATGGGATAAATATGGTATTCGTACTTCATTGCATCGCCATAAACCAGATATGGATCAATATTATCTATATATACGCGCGGATTCTATGCAATTATTATCTATTATTGTTAAACCCTATCTCTATCTTCATCCATCTATGCATTGGAAATAGGGTCGTTATTAAGTTGATGGATAGAGAATGAATCTCTTTAAGGAATTTGTTTCCGTATTCAGTGGAAAACTATATAAGGTTTGATCCCTATAGTAGTTAATCTATATGATATTCCTTAACAACTATAAAATCATAGTCTTGGTGATTTTAATGTGCAACCGGTACTGGATAACATTTTATCACAATCACAATCACCTTGGCAATACTGGTGTTAACGGTTAACCACATCTTATGTATAGACCGTCGGTGAAGTACTTCATCGCTACAGACTGGTTCACTGGTGGGTGGCTGAAATGCTGCTTAATGTACAGTCGGGATCCTGGATAATTATATTATCTCCAAGGACTTATGTGAAACCTGGATTAGTAACGATTCCTATCAAATCCCTAATTCGGAATAATTATATTATTCTATAGGTATTAAGTTACAGCTAATGTTTGGATTTGCAACCCAGAGAATTTATTCGAATTATACTCAAATGAGTTGATCAGAGTTATAATTATTTCTTACCTTATGGAACATTAGAGGATTATGGCTATAAATCTTATTACTACTACAATTAATTGTAGAGCTCCCGGTATGAGTTTTGAAAAATTACCTCTATTCGTATGGAGTGTATTTATTACTGCATGGTTACTATTATTATCATTACCTGTTCTAGCTGGAGCTATTACGATGTTATTAACTGACCGTAATCTTAATACTAGTTTCTATGATCCCAATGGTGGTTAATCGCTGCCTCCTTTAAAATTTCACTATATGCTGGAAGTACTACATATAATCAGCAGGTTATTTTAGTTGTAACCTTAGAGACTTTATGTGAAGCATATTAAATATAAAGTCCATAATATTATCAGGGCCTATTTTTAATTTACCTTGTACTAACTCACATTGTGAATTGGTTTGTCACAGATGGAGTAAACCTACTAGCAGATATACCTATCTTATTTAAAGCTCCCATAATGGGTATGCTTTTAGGAGATTCTCATGTTTCTAAATTTTATCCAGCTAAAGGGACTCGTGGTGGGAAAGGGAAAGGGAAAGGGAAAGGTAAAAATTCCCGTTTACAAATTGAATATGGAGAGGACAATAAACCTCTTGCTTTTCATGCTTATGATGTTCTTACTGCCGCTGGTTAAAAATGTGGGTGTACCACATTTGGAGTACGTAAACCCGATTCTAGAACAGGTAATATCTACACTAGATGGCATTTTTAAGTATCAGCTAGTCCTTATTTTACTTTACTTTACTTTACTTCGTAGCTTATTTTATATTGAAACTCTACCTCGTGCCACAAAAATTATTCCTGATGGTCTAGCTCCTATATTTACTGCTTGGGACTTAGCTTTTTGGATTATGGATGATGGTCATTGGACTGGGACTGGGACTGGGACTGGGACTGGGACTGGGACTGGGACTGGTTTTTCTATTCATATTAATACACATTCATTTACTTATGATGAAGTTGTTATTCTTTGTAATATGCTGAGAGGTAATTTTTGTATTACTAGTGCTCCTAGAACTGCTGGTATTAATCGTGGTGGTCAATATATCATAGCTATTCCTGCTAGCTGAGCTTGGTTCCATGCGAGGCAAGGGAACCTAATCAAGTTAATTTAGTACGTGAATAGGTTTAGCCATATTTTATTTCTAGTCAATTATACAAATTAGGTCTTTGATGTTATTTTAATTTAAGGGTGATCCGTTATTATATCAACATTAGTTCTGGTTCTTCGGTCATCCTGAAGTATATATTTTAATTCTTCCAGGGTTTGGTATTATTTCTCACATTGTTTCTAGATTCAGTATTAAACCAGTATTTGGTTATATCGGTATGGTCACGTAGGCCATAAATAAAAAACATAACAATATGCAGGAATTTAAAATGAAACCTGCAGGTATTATTTTAACCTCAGAGACTATATGTTATATCAAAAGTTATAGTCCTTTAATTAGCATGAGCGTGTTAGTAATTATATTAATCATAGATCTTAATACTTTCATTAGTCAATTTATGTTATAATCTTTATCAGTTGGATTGGCACTTAATCCTCTATGGGTAACGGGATTTACTGACGGTGAAGGATCATTTGTTGTTTCTATTACTGAATCATCAGATCGAAAAATAGGCTGGAAAGTTAAAGTATCTTTTGAGATTAATTTACACATTAGAGATATAGGCATTCTCTATCTTATTCGAGCTTTCTTTGGTGTTGGGCATGTTTATCCTCAACCTGCTAGAAAAAGAGCAATTTATAGAGTTGTAGAACTTGATGATTTACTTAATGTTATTATTCCTTTCTATACCCAATATACTCTAATAACAGAAAAATATAATGATTTCATATTGTGGTCAAAAATTGTTAATATGATAGCTTTAGGTGAACATTTAACCATGAAAGGTCTTTAGGCTATTATCAATATCAAAGCATCCCATAATTTAGGTTTATCCCCTAAAGTACAAAAAGCTTTTCCTAATGTACAACCGGTGCCTAAAGTTTACCCATTATTACCAGTAGGATTAGATCCTTTTTGGGTTTCTGGTTTTACTGCTGGGGAGGGTTCATTCTCTATTTCGATTACTAAAAGACCTAAATCAAAATTGGGTGAAGCAGTAACTTATATGTTTACTATTGCTCAACATATTAGAGATTATTTCTTAATGTGTAAATTAGAGTTATTCTTTGGTATAGGTAAAACTCATGCTCGAGTTCACGAATTCAGATGTGATTTTATCATTCAAGATCTTTTAGGGCTTGATCCTATTATTGCTCATTTTAATATATATAATCTTAATAATATCAAATCTTTAGATTACATGGATTGGAAATAGGGTTTAGGTATTATACGATCTGGAGCACATCTGACTAGAGCTGGCATGGATGCTATCAAAGCTATAACATTTAATATTAATTCAAACCGCATCTGTTAATTTTACTTTAGCTACGCTATGTTATCTATTGGTTTATTAGGGTTTATCGTTTGGAGTTAAAGATGGCTCCATCAAAATAATATTATATGCTGATAGTACTTTTAAGTTAATCAGCAGGAAAGTTATTTTTCAAGGTTTTTCACTAAGACCAGCTTATTGGGTCGAAGGTGGGAGTGCCAGCGACAGATAGCATCCTCAGAGACTTTACATATTATAAAAAAGATAAAGTCCATAAAAGCATACTATCTTCCTTTTAATAGTTATTACCTATTCTATTATATTTAGTAGCTTTGTTCTAGCTAAAGGCATAGTACCATTTTAGGTACCTTCTCATGTCCTTATGGTTAAAGAATTTCATTAGGATATATCTCGTGATAATCCTTTGTATGGGGTTCCTCATGATTTCTTAATTTGGTTTATTGGATTTATGGAAGGTGACGGGTCTTACTTTGTCAGTGGTGGTCGTGTTTACTTTGTAATCGTTCAAAAAGAAAAAGCCATTCTTGAATACATTCAACGTACTTTAGGTTTTGGCAATATTTTTAAACACGGAAATTATTGGCGTTAGGAATAGGGGGACCCTAAAGTACTACATGCTTTATTAATGTTACTAAATGGTAATTTGGTTTTAGGTAAACGCTTCCACCAATTGCGTGTAGTTATTGAAGCTTTCAATCTCCGTTATCTTAACTTACCAATTGACTTTATTTAACGTATGGTTCTACCATCTTTGGATAATCCTTGGTTAGTTGGGTTTACGGAGGCGGAAGGGTGTTTTAATGTCACTATAAATGTAGCCAATGGTAAAGCCAAAGTACGCTACATATTGGATCAATCCCATGGTAGTCGTGAATAGGATTTAATTGGTCAATTATTTAATAATTCAGTACCTTCTCGCTTACGTGCTAGTACTAAAGCTACTTTTAGATTAACTATAATGGCTAAAAACTGCTTGCCTATTGTTATGGCTTATTTCGATAATTATACTATGTACACTGTCAAAGCCATCGCATATAGTCGCTGGAAAGTTTTAGCAGGTATGTATCTAGAATCTAAAAACCGTATTATAGTTGAACGTTATAAAATGCAAGCTATGGCTTCTTTAGTTAATGAATTTGGTGGTAGTAGACCTATTAAAGGGGTTCTATCTGAAAAACTTAAATGGGAACAATTTTTGGTAGAATGATATGCTGCTATATTTTGCATCACATGTATGCCGTAGGTTTAGATGTAGATACTCGTGCTTACTTTACGGCTGCAACTATGATTATTGCTCTTCCAACCGGTATTAAAGTATTCAGTTGGTTAGCGACTCTTTATGGTGGTCAACTTCATTTCTATACTCCTTTCATGTTTGCTATTGCCTTTATTCTACTTTTCACTTTTGGTGGTTTCACTGGTTAAAATTATATGCTAGTGTTAATTTCTACGATATGCTGGAACAAAATTTAATTTGAATCAGCAGGTATTTATTCCTCAGAGACTTTATGTAGAATCTTAAAAGATAAAGTCCTATAGAACAAGTTTAATTTTTAATAAGTTCTAATTTAAGGTCATTCTCGCTAATGCTTCTATCGATTTAGCATTACATGATAAAATATTTTTTTTCCATGAACAATATCGCGTAGCCTCCTACTCATTACTAATGACTAATCCTGCGGTTCGTTATGGTAATGCTTGGAAAGATCGCTTAAGCATAATCAAAGAAAATAAAGATCGAGCAGGGGTTTATAAAATATATTCTATTGATGATCCTAGTCGTTTTTATATTGGCAGTTCAGGTAATTAGGGTAATCGTCTGGATGGGTATTTATATAAACCACATATTCATGCAACAGGAATATTGAGGAAAGCGATCCTCAAATATGGTTGGAATAAATTAGCTATAGATATTTTGACTTATACCGAACCAGACAAATCTCTATTTTTAGCTATTGAAGACTCTCTATTAAAAGAGTTTAAACCTACCTGGAATATCCTCTTCGATGCTTTTTCTATCTTAGGGTATAAACATACTCCAGAGATGAGAAATCATTTACAAAAAAAGCTACTGAACGTGCTACTCCAGTGTATATTTATTCTAAAAACTAGGTTTTATAGTTTATTATCCCTGGGATTACAGTGGCAGCACGTTTATTAGAATGCGGACATATGCAGATTAAAGATTTAGCCGCTTCTGGTAAATTGTTCAGAGGTTCTTGGATTTTCTCTTTGAGTAAATTATGTCCTTCAGATTATGTTGATAACTCTGTAGATAAAGATTTAATTATTCAAGATATAATAGCTGCAAAAGGTTGGCAACCCAATGCCAGACCTTGTTATGTATATCATGAAGATACTAATAAATTGTATCATGGTTATATCTCTATAGCAGCCGCAGCTAAAGATCTCAATATTGAGATTAGTATGGCTAAACGTAGATTTAAATCAGGGACACCTATTAATGGTTTCATTCTTTCTACAGAGTTATAGGAGGTTTAAAAGTGTCATGTATAAACTGAACTATATGCTGGTAAGTCTTCAGGACAATCAGCAGGTATTAATGAAGATACCTCAGAGACTATACGTTCAATTCTAACTAAATAGTCCATTGTAGTCAATTTTTTTTACCTTCGGTATTTAGAATTGATTTACATGTTTTGACTTATTACGTGGTAGCTCACTTTCACTACGTATTATCTATGGGTGCTATTTATGCTTTATTAGCTGCATTTTACTACTGGATCGGTAAAATTACAGGTTTCCAATACAATGAAAAATGGGGTTTAATTCACTTTGTTGTATTCACTATTGCCATTAACATAGTATTCTTCCCTATGCACTTCCTAGGTATCGCTGGTATGCCACGAAGAATTCCGGATTTTGCAGATGGCTACGCTAGTTGGAATTCTATTATGACTATTGGTTCTTTCTAGACCGTAATTTCTATCTTTATCTTCCTTTATATCGTATCTTTTACTGTATTTAATCCTAAAGCTTATACTCTAGACGCTACTTATAAAGCCCGTTGGAGTGTAATCTAATAGCAGGTAAATCTGCTTTTGATGTTTCTTTGATAATAAACGTGGTTTATTATAATTATTCCCTGTTATTCATTTCACCCACCTAATTATTGGGGAGATATATATAATTATTGTTGACTGTAATCAATTAGTAACAATTAGATAACAAACTACACCATGTTAGCTACAATTACCATTGGGATCATACATGTAACATGATAATTAGTATATAATTCACAGATAGAATAGATTAGTGTTTTGCACTATAGATAGTAGTAAAAGGATTATAGTTATAAATCCGTGTCTGGCACCATAAATTACAAAAATAGTTGGGTGATTCACCCTACCCCCTGTAGGGTAAATTAGGTTCCCATGCGAGGCAAGGTTTGGATGATTCACCCCAAATGGGGTAAATTAGATGTAATACCAACTAACGCTTCTCTTGGATATTGAGGTATAATAGATATGTTATTGATTTCATTCATAATATGGGTTATTAAAGAGTTATTAACTCTCAAACCAAGCCATTTATCAGGTTGGATAAGCACATTGGACCCACCAAATCTGTCAATTAAATTATAATTTAATTCAACCCATCTATGAGTTAATTTAACCTCTAAATAATTTGGTAATTGGACTGATTTCAAAGTGTCTGCATTATAACCTAAAGCTGTCTGTTCCTTATAATTTAAATGGGATAGAATAGGGTGTAATTTTAGAGTATTTTTGTATTCATCAATAAATTTATTTACTTTCATTAGTTTTTAATATTTCAGCGTGTGTTTGAAATACAACATCATCAATAATATTATAATACATAATAGTAAAAGGTTTAGTATCAATCCAATTATTATCTTAATCTTTATCTTTATCTTTATCTTTATCTTTATCTTTATCTTTATCAAATATTTTAATTCTTTTAGTTAATAAACCAGACTATTGTCCAGTAATATCATGTACTCCGATAGCAAAAGGTTTATCAAATGGTGAATTACCATAAAATCTATTAAATTGAGTATAAGTATAATTAACTTTACCTCCTCGATATAATCTTTTAAGTATAATTTAGATTGTTCACGGGCTAAGCTAGATTCACTAGTTATTTTCATATTATAATAATGATCAACAAAATTATCAAATGGTCGACCTTTATCAAAGATATAACCATTATATACTCTAATTTTTTAACCTAAACTTATAGCATGATTTAATTCTTCACTGAAATAAATACCTTTTAACACACCTTTAGGATAAACCAAACGTTCACTACAATCTTCTAATTTAATTTTAGTACCTAAGAATGGAATATGAATATTATCAGGTGTAGTAACTTCAACTCTAAAGAAACCAAATAAATCACCTTTCCAATTGCGTTCCCAATTATTGAAAGAAACAAAACGAGGAAAACCTACAGGCATATCTTTTTTCATACAAGCTGGATAATGACTATTAACATCAGCATGGTAGCCTTTAGATAAATAACCTTTGAATACTTAAACTCTACCACCTTGATAACTACTTCTAATAAAGTTTTCTTGGTGTAAACTTAGATGGACAATACATTGTTTAGAAGATTCTATCCATGGAGCAAGATAATTAGCACGATAATTATAGAATGTTAAAGAACTAGCAGAAAGTCTAGTTAATGGATTTATACCACAATCAGTTATTGTATGATCACGAAATTTACATAGAACTTCATATAAACCAAGACAATCACTTTCCTAGTATTTCAAACATTCAGCTCTGAAGTTAAATAAATCTTTATTTGTATCAGTTGGATGTGGTTCAAAATAATTTAATGTTTCAGCAGATGCAAATTCATGTGGAAATGTGCCTTTTACATGGGTAACATTATAAGTTTTAGTTAATTTAGCTAAAGATGATGATAACTAATAATAACTATCAGATAACCATAAATGATAAGGATTTTTACTATTAGCTTTACCATAAACAACTTTAAATGCTAAATGCTAAATAATCACCATTATTATTTCTTATTGGGATTACTTTTAATACTAATGGATGGGCTAATAAATTATTTAATACTAATACTAATACACCATCGAATCTACCCATTTTATGTGCATAGAATTTCTATCCACGATATTTTCTAATTAATATAGCATCTAAGAAGTTTCTTATAATATCATGAAGGAGTATCTACCGATGAACTATAGGATAATTAAAAATAGAAAATAGAAAATTAACTACAACTGTAGAGTTAGATTAAATAAAAGTTAAATAGGTGTGTAACTATACTTTATGAACCTCTTAATTAAGAGGATTCAGTATAATAAAACCAAGTGAATCTGGATAAGAATTGGAACTAGAGTAAAGTAATAACATTAACTAGCTAGTAGGAATTGAGAGAAAATTGCAAATAATAACATTAGTACGTATACAATGATAAACAAAATGGAGTCTCTCCAAGTAGTTTAATTACGGAATATGTAGGATACTAAATAAACATAATATAATGGTATGATAATTTTGATTCAAAGTTGGATAAATTTTTATATATTGCAAGTATGTCATCCTTATTGGTAATTTTACTATAGTAGTATATGATAATAAATAATACTTCATATATAAATTTCTTGAGGTTACAATTATTAGGATTATTGGTCTATCAACTAGATGTAGATTATATTTCAACCTATCCAAGGGCTGGATGGGTCACCCAGAATGGGGTAACCTGTGGAGAAATTGGTAAACTCAGTGGACTCTAAATCCACCGTATAAATACTTGTGGGTTCAAGTCCCACCAGGCTCATTCTATTCTTTCCTTAACGTAAAAATATAATTAGTACTCATTCTCATAGTAAACTTTTTTCTAATTAGCTATATGTAATTGTAAATTTATGAGGAATTAGTGCAATTTTTATAACTAGTGATTATATAGGTAATATTATTCTATTAGTGTAGTTTGTACTGGTGGTATTGAATCAGTATAACCACTATAACTTACGCCACTAAATACGATTATTATACTAGCAAGTGGTACTATTGTAACATATAATCATCATACACTAATTGTTAGCGCTCAGTAACAATGATAGGACTACTAATGATAACAGTATTTATTATTGTATTTGTACTACTTAAAGTTATGGAGTATGCTTAATCTAACCTTACTATTACTGATGGTGCATCTGGAAGTGTATTCTAATATAAGTATTCACTTCATATGAATATGCTTATTGTATGTGTCTGATGAGAATCAGTAAGGTGATAAGCAGGGTTTTTTAGAGAGATAGCTAATTATAGACTATTATTCAGCACACAATCTTAGGTTTAACCAATCCTACCTAATAAATTTGTAGATTACTAGTTTAGTTAAGCTTCATATCTATCTAGGTTAGGCACACAAATTTTTATAAAATATACATTAATAAAGGTTACTAGTAGAACTAGGTAGGTTTCGCTATAAATAAAGTTAAAAATGTTACTTTAAAAGTGATAAGCTTAGTTATATGAGTGATTATGTATGTTTCTTTTCTATACCAAAGACTGCTGGAAATGGTCAGAGTTTAACTAATGCAGGTAAAGGCTAAAATTATAAATCATCGATTAACAAATTAAATATGGACTCTATCCTGTAACCAAATAATCACCACAATGCTTACTATAAACATAGTATAAGTCTTTACAATGGTAAATAAATTAATATAAAGGTATGATAAGATCAAATAAAGTGAAAATGAATTCAGGAACAAAAGCTACAAACCATGCCACAATTTAATCCATATTGGTGGATCAATTAGATCTCATGGACATTTGCTATTCTAAGTTTCGTGACCTGGTATCACCAAGCTATTAGTTTCCCAAACACACTTCGTATTCAATTATCAAGAGCTGCTATGTTGTTCTATTTCTATTTCTATTTCTATTTCTATTTCTATTTCTATTTCTATTTTTTTATTTAAGATATTAAAAATAAGCCTATATTCTTGAAATACTTTATTCATTATTCTAGTTCATACTTATATTGATGGTCAATTATCTTATTTCTTTGTAATATTTAATTCAACATTAACAATGTGTTATAATTATATAGGTAATCATCTAAAATTTATAAATATATAAAGTCCGTCCGAGCTATCTGAATTATCACTACATTATTCTTTTTTCATGATTCAGTTAATAATTAATTAACCTTATTAATATCAATGGGTTGTATCAATGCTAAGCCTAATACTGCTAGAGATTTTATAATTTAGTATATTATTATTAAATTAGAACCTACTAAATTATTAGTTACTGTTTATATTCAACTTAAAAATATATTAATACGAATGAAATATAATGGAAAATGAGTCTATAATAACATAATCTTGTAAATGAAGGTACACTATATATATGTACTCTTTAGGCTACCAATTATATCCAAGCCTAATCAAAGGAATATCACTTAATCACGTTGAGATTCAATAAAGTTTTCACAGGATTCTATGCTTGTCCTATATTGATATATTAATAATTAATAATACGAAAGGACCATAATTATCTATCCAATGCTCAAAGGTAAGATAGTAATATATAAATACTGAATTCATTTAAGTATATAATAGTATATCAATAATAACTATAAAGATAATATAGTTAGTTTCTCTAGTAAGTTAGTTCAATATAGAATAATTCACTCTTAATGAATAGATGATATATAATAATATCACTTGCTATTGGAAGTCAGTACTCCATATAAACTGATCAATAAACACTATTGGAAGGTGTAATGATAAGAATGTAATAAGTAAATATAGTTGTATTCAATGTGGTAGTTATAATTCTCAAAGGGATTACCATTCCTATTGGTATTAGAATATATGGCTTCTAATTTAATTCCCAGTTGAATTAGATATGGTTTATATTTAGAGATCGGTTATTACTATAACTAATACAAACAATACCTATATCACAGAGAACCTTAACCCTATACAGAATATATGCTAATAAAAGGGTAATATATAAGGCATGCGGTTATGATATTTGATTATTTAAGGTACCCCTAGTTAAACTATAGTGGGTAATTGTATAACGGTTATACAAGGAATAGATCCCCTTATAATAGAGTTACTTACCAGAAGCTAGTGTAATATGATGCGGACTAATCTATAAAAGGTTTATCATTGGTTAGTTTAGAAATCAAAGGGAAGTATAAATTGATCAACCTATGTTTATACGAAATTTAGCAAAACAATGTTTAAGTCTGCAATAGTTGGACACATTTAAGGCTTGTATAGCATGAATACTCCAATTATGTTAAGCTAAGATATATACCATATCATATTGGGAAATAGTACCTAGTAGTTTCAATAAGAACAATCCTCTTTTAAAGAATAGGTAAAGGAGATTCTTCCTTTCTAGGATATACAAATATAGATACTTATACTAAGTAGTGGTTATTCTATTAGATAATCATCAGAGTTAGTTTAATTAGAACAATGATCTTCTAAATCATAGATGTAAAGGTAATACTTTTCACTCGATATACTCATGAGGAAATATATAAGTAGTTAAAGAACAAGAGTTTATTCATAGATCATCCAAAGCCAAAGCCAAAGCCAAAGCCAAAGCCAAAGCCAAAGCCAAAGATAAAGACACAAAAGAATATGACTAGTAAGAAACAAAGAGTGTTAGAGGAAGTTATAGTTATATCTGTCTATATGTGAAATGGATTAAGATTACTAGAAGTATTATTTCCTGATGATACTGTTGGTCATGTTCTTATAAAAAATACTGTTAATAATATAGATAGCGTATGTGGTAATACTAATAAAATCTACACTCTTGTTGTAATGAATATACCTCAACCACTTAAGAATATTTCTCATAAAATAATATATTCTAGACCATTAGTTATAGGTAGTGAAGCTGAATGAAATCTACAATTAAGATTAGGTCTTTTAGATCTATGACCAGTTAAATATGATATAACTCCAGTAAGAGAAGGTAATTGATTAGGTTATTAATTGAATATATGTTCCATTTAGTTCAATAAGAATAATTACTTGCAAAGTAATAGGTGAAGAATATAACTTCAGTGGATTTAATATCTATAGTTTATACAAAATATCAATATTAATTCTTCTATTTTATAGTATATTTTATTAATATTGATAGTTTATAATATATTTAATAATAAATAAGAGACTATATCTATAAAGTACTAGTCCAATAGTTATATATTGATTATTCCAGTATTCGGTATAATATTAATGGTATTGAGCAAGGAAAGACAGATATTTGGATATATAGGTATGATAGGACTAATAGGATCTATACTAATATTAGGATTCATAGTATGACTTCACCATATGTTTACTATGGGATTATCTGCTGATTTATTATATTCCGTCTATATAAATAGATAGTATCCATAATCATTAATGGTCTAACCATAATGGTATAAACTAATAATAAGTATTCAATAAAGTACAGATCAATGTAATTACTAACCTAACAATTTCATAGAGGGTGATAACAACCTATAAATAAATATAATAGTTCATGCCTATCACTCATTGATCTAGGAGTAAGCTCATCTTCAAGTCTTATTATTTCAACTGTTTTATCAGAATGAATCTTTACCCTTAGTATAGTCTTAATAGATATAGCAGGGTTGGCAATAATAAGATTAGGTAAGTACAGTCTTGATTATATGTTAACATTTAAATGAATCAGATAAGCAATCACAAGACAGGAAAATCACCAATCTAAACTGCCTCATATTTCTAATAGTTCTAGTAGTTTTATTTTAACCTATTGGTTCAGCAGTGCTCATAATGAGATGATGTAGTTAATTAACTGTATTGTTAGGCCATATAATATATAGAATACCTATATTAAGAGTTTTACAACTAATATTAGAAGGTATACCTGTACATGACCAATGAATCCACCATATTATCACTTCTGTAATAGGAAGGGTATCAATGCTTGATGGCTCAATTTATTATAACCATAATATTTATTATTAGCTTCTCCTGATGCATTCTGCTATTTTGTGTGGGTTATTATCTATTGCTCATATTTACACTTCCCCATTCTTTGGGTAATCGCATAAAATTACCCAAGGATGGGTGATTTCACCCCTAATGGGTAAAATTAAAGCAGTAGTCTTATCCTCCATCTAACTGGTTAAATACTACAAAGATGACAATCAATACAAACAGCAATAGCAAATTAGGCCCAGGTCAATTATTAAGATGGTTAGCATCAAGCAAAATCCGATCAAATACGGTATATCACTATAGAGAAATGCAATTATTCTTTGGTGTCTTTATATTGAGATTGTCCTTAGGTGACTTTTGGTTATCTTTAGGTGTCTTTTGGTTATCCTTAGATGATATGTATCTACAAGAGGAGAAATAGTAAATACATTATGAGAAATTCTAAATGAATCTCTATATCGTACTATTTAGAACATGATAGAAAGTTATATTGGTCCAAATTATACAATCTATTAGCCTAAGTTGTATACAGTATTTCATGTAATTTAGTTTAGTAATTAGTTAGGTATAGTACCTTATAGTTATACAACAACTGTAGAAATTGTTATGACATAGACAATGTCTTAGACTCTTTAGATGGGAAGAATTTTATCCATTCTACTAGGGGTGATACTATGGTAATAATAATTAAGTTAAATGTTTAGGTCTAGCTGCAGGCTCCTAATTTCTTTATTCCATCATAACTGCATTTAGATGGAGAAATTGCTAACATTTCTATCAGCTTCTTTGAATCCACATAAGGATTCCGGTGTAGGTTTACCAATTACCAATTATATTTAGTTTAGCACCATACATTAAATATTAATACCAGTTATACTAATAATAAAAGTACCTTTACTAGTATGTAAGATACCTCCATTATTAATTATAGAAAGTAAACGTTTACGACCTAAAATAAAACCAAAGATTTCTTCAGAATCAGCCAAAAGATCTCTTTGAGTATTATATACTTTACTGACACTAGCTTGATTTAAGTTAGAAACAATATAAGTCGCTTTAGTTGACTCTTCCTCAGCTTTATCTTCTTCATCTGGTGTATCATCTGGTGTATAATCAGTAGAACCAGTATTACCAGTAGAAGTATAAAGAGAACGAATTGCAATTAAAGGAAGAGTGGCCTATAAGTCTGAATCAAGGCCATCACGTTGAGATTCAATAAAATTTAGGTAAGAAGGGATAGAAACAGCGTGAACACCAATAGGCATGAACATTAAAGCAAATAAAATACATAATTAAGCATAATATAATTTAACAGAAGAGCCATTATACTAAATTAAAGGTTTACCACTATCAAGGTAACGAGACTAAGTTCTCAAAGATACCCCATATTATAAACAAGCAGCAGATTTAGTATCAAAAAAAGTTTTGTCACCAGTAGTAACATTTACACTATAAATTTTGACACCCCCATGAGATCCACTCATTTTTTCACGTGTTTCTTGAGAAGGTCTTTTCCCCTTTTGAGCAGCACTTAGTCGCTCAATGTGAAAGGCACTAAATTGACGCCCACGAGTTGATAAAGAATATGCATCACGTTTATATTGAGACCAAGGTATACCCTAAGAACCCCTATTAGGTAAACCACCTTTAGCTACTAATTCCTGGCTATTAAGTCCTGGCTGGAATTTATCCAAGAAATATTGTTCCTAACATAAAGACTCATACATAGTCAAAGTACCTAATAATTTTAGATCAGTCATAGAAGGATTAATTCTATGTAACTCCAAATATCTATGTAGATGATTAATACTAACAATAATAACACCTACTTTAATACTAGACCACCCGTATTTATTAATATAATTATACTAAACAGGATGACGATTTGGAGCAATACTAGAATGGTAGTAATGATTTCTTAAACGCGTTCCAATTGATCTAGAACTACCGATATAAAATTGTTCATCATTACCAACAATACAATAAACACCAGGCATACCATTAAAATCTTTACAACGATCCTAACTAAATTGTTCCTAACTATTGTTCAGTAAAGGTGAAATAACAAGATTAGCGTTAAATTCATGAATCAAAGAAGATCTACTTAATTGCAAACGATCACTAATATATAGATGTACTTGTGATTCATTATCCAATTTATAAAGTAGATTAGATCTAACGGATTCTAAATGAGAACTATTTAAATTCGGAGTCATAAAGGGATTATCACTACTACTACTAGAAGAATAAAAACGTTTGAACTTAATCAAATAATGTATTTTATTTGTTGGACTATATCTTTTACAATCTATTATAGTCTCTGAGGTTTAATATACCTGCTGATCACCTGAAGTTTCCCAGCATATAAAGATTTTTTATCACGACTTCAATTAACCGTGAAGTACACCGCAAAGTTCACTACATTGTCCATAGAAAGTTGATGGGCGGTTGATAATTAAACCTGTAGAGTTAAGACGTCCCGGAATCGCATCAGCTTTAATTGCCAGTGATGGTAAGGCGAAACTATGAATTACGTCATTAGAAGAAATTAGGAGACGAATACTAGTGTTAATAGGTAAAACTAGATAATTATCAACAGCTAAAGTTCTTAAATCACCAAGTTCAAGATCAGCGTCAGATACCATAAAAGAATCGAAAGCAATTGATACTCCATTATCAACATAGTCGGAATATTCATAAGACCAAAACCATTGTGATCCCATTACTTTTACAGATAATTCTGGATCCTAAATTTCGTCCATCATATATAATAAACGTAAACTAGGTAAACCTATGGCCCATAAAATAACAGCTGGAGTAATAGTCCATAATAATTCTAAAGCATTACCATGATGTAAATGTGCCATATGATCAGTATTTAACATACTACTTACTAAGAACCATACTACTACTGCCTAAACAATTAATAAATAAAAAATAATTCTATCATGTAGATCAATTATTGCATACATCCAATCACTAGCTGGATCTTGAAATCCAGTTGCCCAGGCTTCTGCATAATCTGCGTAAATGCGAAACATTTTATATAATTTTCCCTCCCACCCGATACTGGTACAGATCATAGTCTGTAAGAATGACCATCTAGTTTTCTTGATGGCCCAGGACACATGGTCCATATTTTAATTTTATCATACCTTTATATTTTATTAGGATTACTATAAAAAAATAGTTATAAGAAATAAAATATCAGCTATCTATTAGAATCACTAGTTATATTATATTTAGTATTTTACTAGTTCAATGGATCGATAGATGCGGCTCATATTGATTCAGTGGTGAATATATTGTAATCCTATAACTAATTAAAGATGGAATCTTAGACGCCTTAAATGGTTGCATGATCGTAGATCATCATATTAAATCCTTCTTTCTATCACCTTGGTAGTATAGCTGTTAGCATAGAACAGTTATTTGGTTGTTACTTATTATGGTAGAAGCATTCACTTATGTTCATCAATATTGTATTATATATTACTTATTGAAACTGTAGTAACTAAACCATTTATCCTAAAACTATTTATAGGTGATATTAAGACACAGATAGGTGGCATATAGTTGATATCATTATTTATTATTAACATCTACTTATTAAGTCTTGGTACCTTAATATGAATCATCCAATAGATAATCAGTTGTTATTTATTAAGTATTAAAAATCTTATTATTGTAAGTATGGTACCTTAACAATAAGCATTGAACTTTTAATAAGTTATTTATTTCATGGTTTATTATTATTGTAATTCCATTCCAATAGTTATAAGATAGCATAGACTGTAAGGTTTATCAGTATTGAATTTTAACTATTGTAATCATTGGTACCCTAACACTAATCATTGGTTCAATTAGTAGGTGGTTATTTCTTAGGTATTTATACTGTCATTTGAATTCCAGTAATTAGTTGGGAGCATCAATCTACGGTTGATCATAATGTTATATAACCCTTCTTATTATAATATATGGTGCTATACCATTATCACCTATAGCTAATTGGTTAGTAAAAATATAAAGACACATTAGGTAGTTATAGACTACTTATAGTTTATTATACTTTAAAGATAGTATTATAAGTACAACAATAATTATAGAGTGTTTACTTTTACTTTTACTTTTACTTTTACTTTTACTTTTACTTTTACTTTTACTTTTACTTTTACCTATGTCTTCTCTTGACTCCTTTCAATGGTTCATAATATTACTAATTCATACTATCTCTTATCTTCTACGTAATATGGATGGTCTAAGATAAATTGAGAAGATAATTGGTAGGTTATTTTATCAAATTTACCCCATCCGGGGTGAATCATCCATGGTTTGGATAATTTACCAGATAAACCATGCAGATAGGGGTTAGTTAATATTATTAGTATGTAGGTGCTATATTACATATATCCCTCTGTTAGAATTAATTATTAAGCTTTCAATGTAGAATCATATATCTTGTTGGTTTATGATTAATAGTATTTAATGTTGAAAGTATAGGTTCTATTATACTATTTATTATTAGCCTACTGGCATATGAGGCTTAAACAACCACTGAATTTATAACTATTTAGGGTGTATAAAATGACATATTGCTATAAAATGTAAATATAATTATGATCTAAATATTAATAAACCATTACCAGTAAACCATTCCACAAATTTGCTAGCAAGATAAAATTACAACTGTACATTGATAGACATAGTATTATAGCAACTAACTTTGCAAAGTTTGTACTAGTATAATTATATAACATAAAATCATTAAAGTTCATTTTATTATGTTTAGTATTACATAATTGATAAATTGTCCAACTAGATCTACAATGGTTTCTACCAACCTATATTGGTATGCATATTTTATAATATGTAGTATTTAGACCTTATCTATTACAAACATCTTCAAGGAAAGGGGGTATTAAGGATAGTTAATTATGGATCCTTGCCAAGGACTGCTTGATCATGATGTTCTATTCCTATCAATAGATTGTTGATAATGATAATGATAATGATAATGATAATGATAATGATAATTTAGTAGTCTATTAGATGTTACAATATAAAGTACCTAAATATACGAAATTGTAGATACATATTCAATTTACAGGTACTTTCAATTCAGGACTATTAGAATATTAGAGGATTAGCATGAGATACCAAGGGTCCTAATAGACAATGATAGGGAGGACAAATAACTAATCGAAAGGAGATCTAGATATTGCATACTAAATTTGGAGTCAATGATATGATAAATATCCAATCCACAAGTGCTTTCAATGAGATAAATAGGAGGTAATGACAAGCAAGAGTAAGAAGCATTGAATACTAGAAAGTACTATTGGCTACACAATTAATGGATAGAGTCATATTAATATTAATATTAATATTAATATTATTACCTATCACAGACATAAAGAGGTTATAACTGAGAGATACTGTATTGGGCCATTAGGTAAGAACATAACAGCCAAATTGATTACAGAAATAAGCATCACATAACCAGTACATAACTATCAAATAGTCAATTTAGCTAAAATCCATAGGAGGATAACATCGAATAGAAACCTATCTCTTAGTAGGATCCTTTATAAAGACCTATCAATAAAAAGGAGTCACAATCCCATAAGGAATCAGTACGAGAGTGATGGACTAGTATAATATAATCGATAAGTGGTTATAGAGTACCAAACATTAATAAAGAGAAACAATAGTAATTA
The DNA here is from genome assembly GCA_006535965.1 of Spizellomyces sp. 'palustris'. Taxonomy (NCBI): domain Eukaryota; kingdom Fungi; phylum Chytridiomycota; class Chytridiomycetes; order Spizellomycetales; family Spizellomycetaceae; genus Spizellomyces; species Spizellomyces sp. 'palustris'. The sequence continues at coordinate 40,964 of QEAR01000063.1, read as the reverse complement.
TAAATCAACTAACAAAAATTTAAATATATTAATACGAATGAAATATAATGGTATGATTAATTCAATTCAAGGCTGGAACAATGAATAGGTCTTTCCCATTTATAGCTAAAATTGAAGAAAAAATATTAAATTAAAAATATTGACAAGGGAGCCTAATTAATATAGGACAATTGAATTTATGTTTATTATATAATATGCATGACAAATAATTATTTATTATATAGTTCTCCAATGGAACAATATGAAATCTATCCTTAGGTAAGTTTTAGCTTAACTCTAAATAATGTAATTTTCTATTTATTAATTGCTGGTTTAATTTCTACTTTAATAACTTATGTAGGTACTACAAGAGGTGAATTAGTTTCAAACTGGTGGGGTATTTTAAGTGAATCTCTATATAGAACTATTTTATCTATGGTAGAAAATTATATTGGTATTAAATTTACAGTTTATTTACCATTAATTTATACAGTATTTCATCTAATTTTATTCAGTAATCTAATTGGTATGGTACCATACAGTTCTACTCCTACTGTAGAAATTATTATGACTTTATCTATTGCTTTAACTCTACTAGTAGCTGTATTATTAATTGGTTTCCTAAGCCATAAATTATTATTATTAGCAGCCTTCATTCCAGCAGGTACACCATTAGGTCTAGTACCATTAATGATTGTATTAGAAATCTTAGCCTATGTTACAAGAACTTTAAGTTTAGGTCTGAGATAGGCTGTAAATATGATTACTGGTCATATTCTTGCTAAAGTATGTGTTGGTTTCATTTGGGTTGCTTACCTTAAAGGTACTTCTCTACTTGTACTAACCTTACCTTTATTACTTCTTACCTTATTTTTAGGTCTAGAATTATTAATTGCTTACCTTCAAGCGTACATTTTTACATTCATTACTTGTATTACAATTAAAGACATGGCTATATTTTTCTTTATGAACAAAAAATTATTACCAATGAACAACCTTTACTGGTCTCTCTCCAAGTAAATATGAAGACAAATTAGGAATAAAATACTATTGGAGGGATTCACATTTAAACAAGTATTTTACACACTTAATATTATGGCATGGTTATGGGTATCATCAGCTTATATAGTATTTGAGATTTATTATGTAGGGTATAAGTCCAATGTTAATTATATTTCATGTAACTTGATATATTACTATTTTATGCATTATAGGCTAAACACTTAATTAATTTAAGTCTATATTTATCTATTCTGATTATAGTTATTACTTAGTCTTGGTAGCCTGATTAAATATATTTTTCTATATTCTCTTACTGGTGTACTAACCTTAAGAGTAAATAAGAATGAATAACTAAGACTATTACCATAAACAAATAATTAACATGTTACTATTATCAATTGATAATGACTAAGTACTAATAAGAACCAATGAATTAAGTAATAGTTTATGAACAATATGAGTACCATTAGTCTTCATATGAGTGATCAATTACCTATTACATTAACCAATTTATGACTAAGATTAAATAATAAAATGATAGTTTATTTACTATTTCTATTATCATCATCATAGTTAACCAACTAATATTCTTATATTAACCTAATAGTACTGGTATTGAATATTAAGAGTTTAAATAAGAGTAATAACTTTAATTACTACTACCAAAAATAGTTGTTGATTTATATTATTTACAGTGTAGGCTAAACCTAAAAAGTTTAAATTAATGCTGCTTATCAATTTTTCCTTTATGCTCTTCATGTTGTTATTCCTAGGTTTGAGTAAATAAAAATATAATAAGAGTATAATTATTTAAATAATAATTGGTATACCCTAGGAACACCATATCATGGTGAAGCAACAAAGAGATAAACTAATTAGTGTATACATACCGATAAGAATTATATTAGCAAGGACCAATTAGAATAGCAATTAGCCATAACATTAGCAATTATAGATAAAGTCACAAATTAGTAATAGTAGCTGGTAATAAGACTCATAAAATGGTAAAAAGCATAAATAAAACCAATTGATACATATAATAACCATAGCATAGAGTAATTTCCCCAATATAATTATAGTATTCTTCATTATGAAGTGGGCTACTGATTTATATTTTATAATAAACAATCCAGTGTACCTAACTATATATTGAACACCAGGGTTTAACAGCATATAGTATCAATGAATAAAGTATTTAAGATAGCATATCCTATTTATAGAGTAATAACTCAATTGTTTATGATGATGATGATGATGATGATGATGATGATGATGAACAATCTTAAAGAGAGTAACAGTAGAATACATATGGTCTTATCCATATCAAAGGACAGATTATCAACTAAGTAGCATAATATGAAGGGTGAGTAATAAATAGCAAGATGCCTATAAGTAGGTTTACTAAATGTCTTGCAAAATTAGTAATATCAATACTATTGTTAATCCTTAACTATATCCTCAACAATATCAAGATGGTTGACTAATAAGGAATGAAAGACACAAAGAACTATCAATATGAGTAGTAATCGAAAGATTCCTGTTGAAGGTGTTAACAAAAGTTCAATTGTTAAGATAGATATTAAGAAAAAGAATGTAATAAATCTAAAGGTGGACCACCATTATCATTATTGACAATTGATTATTTAAGGTTACAACTTATGTTGACCCTTCCCCTTCAGTCAACCACAATATGATTGAAGTTTACTTTCGGTCAAAGAGCATCGATCTAAGTGTATTCCGTGAAAGGTATATTTAATAGACAGTTGGAATATCGTTTAATAATAACACTAAGAGTAGTACTACCTAGATTCTTATTCATGTTGAGATCAATTTTTATTGGTAGACTTACTGTAACTATTACTTTAACTTACTAAGGAATGATAAATTCCTTCCATCTCTTTAACCTACTACCATTAAAGGTACGAAATATAATGGAACTGGTGAGTGCTATCCTATATTACACTATCACCGCTATATCACTATTGGCAATATGTAAGACAGAAGATCCTAGCCGGTATATCACTATTAGCAATTACCAAGTTAGGCGGAGTAAAAGATTGATGATTACCAATCAGTGATTACCAATCAGTGATTACCAATCAGTGATTACAAGCAATTATAAACAGGTTAACTACAATGAAGTAATGATCGAACCCAACCTAGCATGAGTTTCATCTAATAGCAACTAAATTTATAGTTTTAAGTTTACCATTACCTATAATCTAAAAGTATAAAATTAAGTGGCCAGTAAAGTAATGATGACCCAGTACACAACATCTACCCACAGTGCAATAGTAACCATTAATTTAAACAGGATACTACCACACAGTACTATAGTAATGCTAAATTAATATTTTAATAAATAAGTCAGTACCAGACGATTAATTACCATTCATGCTATTACCATAATGACCCAATGAATTATAGCATTATATCTAGCCATAAGTAAAAGTAGCAATAAAGGAATCAGTAAATAACGGTGAATTATAAACCTAAATTATAACCAGTAAAAAAATAATTATAATTATAATTATAATTCGAATCAATCAGCCAGTACTAGCTCCAATTCTAAAGTAACAATAGCAACCCACTAAACACAGGAATCAGTAAATAGGTTGTATCCAAATACTATATTATATGAGGATTATATCTTCTCCAGCAGTTTGATAACAACTAGGTTTATATTATCAAATAAATCTATCCGATTACGGATGGATGAACCCCTTTGCTAATGGGTAAATATAGATAAATCCATAACACCATTACCGCTATACCACTATTGGCAATATGTCCCCTCAGGCTCGGTTTGTAGGGTTACAACCGAGAAGACATACCAACAAATGGCCTTAATATACCTATATATTCTAAAGCTAGTTGTGCAAGATAGTGGGGTAACCCGACCTATAAGTACACCTTACGTACCAATTTAAAACTAATACAAATAATAGAAATTGGAGGGTAGGATTCGATGGCTATCTTTCACCAATAGTCATTGCTAATATAAAGGATGTACAATATAGTTAGCCCCTTATTGATAAACCCAGCCATCTTCAGAAATAACCTGGCTCCTATATTCAATTATAAACCATATAAATCAAAGTGCTGATTATACTTACCTTACTTATTCCTGTACCAGGGTACTCGCTCTAATCCTTAGAAATATAGACCCCATGGATAAAACTATAATCTACATCGATCATAATTTTAATGGGATCTATACCGCATTACATCCTTTATCCACTTAGTATATATTTCCTTTGTTATCAGGCAGGAGGATGCACTATCTTCAAAGATATAATATTAAAATATCTCATGCTTTCATTTTTCTATTTCACTTTAGTAAAAATTATCATACCTTTATATTATTTTTTAATCTACCGTCTATAATATTTATTCGTTATGACATTTTAAAATAATATAAGATATATAACTACATGCCATAATGTATTAATTAGCAAATAAATTCCCATTTATATGGAAAAATATAGTAAAAGAGTATATATAGATGAATTATTAATATTGTATAAACTCTGAATAGAAGAATAATAATTAGTATTAGATTTATAATTATTGTATACATATTGATATTATATCCTGTATTTTTTGTTACCAATAATATAAAACTATTAAACTTATAATCTTATTTAATTGCTATTATTAGCCTTAATGAATGCACTATTATTTTTATAGTTAAATTCATGAAAAAATATAGTTTATTTGGTTAAACCAATTGAGAAATTTATTGTATATGTTATAATTTCTATTGCAATAATGATTATTTACTGAATGACATGAGCTAAGAGGCTGCTATCATTTTAAGTATTCTTTAGACATAATACTTCTTACAAAATATTTATAGCATCTTATAATATTGGTACTTTAGTTTACTACTTGAAGCAATGATACTAAGTGTTATTGATTTACCAACTTATTTTATAGATTGCATTAAAACAACAGGTCATATTACTTTACCATTCTTCATTATGATCACTTGATTTCATTACTATCACTGATTATTATAGTTATCTTATTATCTCTATGGGAATAATTTATTTTATCATTCTATAATATGTTATTCTGATTTTATGTTAAACCACCCATTTAGTACAGCACCTATCTTTTGGATATGTAATTAGAAGATGTTAAATTAGTTATCTTTACTACTCTTCTTATATATTATTGATCACCACACTATATAATTACTAACTATATCTCTAGGCTATATTTCATTAGGATCAATAAGATGCAATTAGAATAAGGGTCTATAGCAATTTACATTTTATCTATCGAGATTATACCTGTAGGACTACATTCTCATCACTTATTTAATATTCCGATTTCTCTATAGCACTTGAAATGCAATTATTCTTTGGTGTCTTTGGTTATCCTTATATGATATGTCCCGTCACTATCAGATGTATAAAAGTCCATAAACCTTCAGCTTCATGGATTAATACTATTCCTTAGATAGTTATTCATTCATAGGATCACTAGCAACAACTGCTAATAGGTTATGTACTTGCTTTCCTCCCATAATATATCATCCTTAAGGTTTCATCATTCATATACCAACATATAGTATTAGTGAAGAGCTAGCCTGAGGTGTTAAATCTAGTGTCATAGTATATTTAGGTCCTGATATACTTACAAATTTAACTTATAGTTTAATAGGTCCTTCAATTGAACTAAACTTTGGCTCCATTGGCATATTCACCTACTTAATCATTCCCCTTTCAAGGAGATTTTATACCTGTAAAGTAAATCGTTATAATATAACCTTAGATGTTAATGTATATTAGAATGAAATAGATTGGGAAAATTATATAAGAAAATTACCAAAATTAGATGATGGAAATACAGCGCATCTATTTATGGTCAAAGGTTATGTCGATAACCGTTGGTATTCATTAACATCTCTAAGTAGATTTGCACCCTTAACGCCCTTAAGTACCATGGCAAATACATAGACGGCCAAATTAGATCATTAGGATGAAAATTATTAGTTACTTCAATACTCAGAAGTGATATTATCTGTATATTAAGTTAATGTTAATAATTCAGAATTTAGTGCACTAAGATATAATGTACCTGATTTAAATTAGTCCTCTAGATCTGTACCTAAAATTTACCCCTTAACCATGGATTAGACTAAATGGGTTGAATTACCAAGTCATCAATTTTTATTATCAGGAGCATTTAATTATGCTTTTGGCTCTAATCAATATTATATTGTTTATAATACTACATTAGATGGTGAAACTTATATTCGTAATTATAAAGTTTTCCATAAACGTTCCTTTATTGTCTCATTTACTGATAAAGCTTGCGTCCATAATGGCTTGTTTACTAACACTTTTACCCGCGAAACAGATAAAATTGTTTACCATATTGTTGATGGTGAAATTAAAGAAAAATTAACCATGAATAGAAACAAAATCCTAAACCCTGTGTTATCGGATCACACAGCTGATCCTAAATTTATTACTTAGGATTTTGAAACGTACCTTGATGATAATCGTCATGTACCATTTGCGATTGGAATTTATAATGGTGATGGGAATCAATTCACATCATTTTACCTTACGGACTATCATAGTCCAAAATAAATGATAATTGCAGCTTAGAACTCTATTATGGTTTCTCGTTACAAAGGATATAAAGTTTATGTCCACAATTTATCTCGATTTGATTCTGCCTTTATCCTACCTGTACTGGTACAACTTGGTCAAGTTAGTATAAAAATGCGCGATAGTACCATTATTGAATTCCAATATATACGTAGAAATAGTAAAAACAAAATAATATTCAGTTTAACTTTCCGCGATAGTTATTAGTAGTAATATTTTAAGCTATATTAGAAGTGTTCTAAACCACATTTAGTCAATTGAGAATAGTATATCTTTGATATGAGTAATAACGAACTTTTACTAATCCAGATTAATTCAGACTAATTTAGACTAGTTCTAATTAATATTGCTGGCTCTTTATAATTAATGTTTCCATTGATTATTTCTATAATTGCAATTTATCTCGTGACTATTAGCAGCCTTCAATGTCCACAACTATTAATAAATTATACTTTCTTAACTATAGTTGTATTATTGCTTTGGTTTTAACATTGACATAGACAAAACCAAAGAAATCATCATCCATGAAATTTATCGGACCCTCTAGATGAGTAGGTATACCTACAGGCATATCATTAGTCATAGCCCATGGATAAAGACTATTAATATCATAATAGTATAGGTCATTACCACGTACTCTATAGGTATCAACAAGTCCACCATAGTAAGCTTTACAAATATCTTTGTAAACATTACCTTTAATAGATACAATACCTTTAGTAGGTAATTCATCTTTACTAATATTAGGCATTAAAAGATGGGTATATAATTTGAATGCAAGACTAGGAAGGGTAAAGGAATTAATAGCATTAATACAAAATAAATCATAGAATTTATCATTGAAGGTTTGAAGAATTTGGAATAATGAAATTAAATCACCTTCTAAGTAAGAAATAGTTTCATTTTTTATATTCCAATTTTATACAGGAGTAGGTAAATGACCATCTGTATAATATTCAGGTGAAGGAGTAGGACCTACATAATTATAATTCTAAGCATTGACAAAAGTATAAGGAAAGTACCCTTTTTTATTTTAACATTGAAAGCTTTACCTAAGGATCTAAGGCTTTGAGGTAATAATTTATAACTATCCAAGAATTTAACTTTTAAATTACCAATAGTAACATCAATACATATAATAGAATGTCCTCTACCTTTAGTTACAGTAATTGCGGCTCCTAATTTAATTAAAGGTCGAAGAAGGAAAAGGCCATATAAACCACCTAAGTTATGTGCATAAATGTTACATCTTTTGTAATTAGGAGAAGATAAAATAGCAGATAACATTAAGTAGATAATATCTTGATTAGGGTAATCTGTACTATACCATGTAATTGGTATAGGTAGATCAGAAGCATAGAATCCACAGGCATAAGGGACATGTTTACTGCTATAATCAATATAGGTTTCAATATCAATATCAATATCAATATCAATATCAATATCAATATCAATAACTACAAAAGTTGAGGCACGATCTTCTAATAATTCACCTTTAAGTAATTTATTGGTAACGGTTTGTGGTCTATTAATGTAAGTAACTTTAACAACTTTGTTTGTAATATATAGCAATTTATGTTGATTAACATCAATTTGATATGAAGTGATAGAACTTGAATTAGATATAGATCTAGTAAAGACAGTACTATCATTAGAAAATTGATCAAAATAAGAAGCAATAATATTGTGAGAAAATGTATTTGTACGAATATTAATAGTAGCAGATGTATTATTTTTAATTATTTCAATTAAATAAACATTGGAGTGAAATTTAGTAGTATAGATAATATGGCTAGAATCGTTACGAATTATAGAGATAGTTCGATTGGAAATAGGCCATGAATTATAGTTAGTATTAGCAGGTACATAAAAGAGGTTACCTTTTTCCTATCTAATTTGAGCTGTAAGTAAATCATAATCGGATCCCAATGTTGTAGAATAGGTATCAGTATCAGTATCAGTATCAGTATCAGTATCAGTATCAGTATCAGTATCAGTAGATAGAGGTAAGGGTAAGGGTAAGGGTAAGGATGAATAAACAACTTTTTCTGAAGATATACTAGAAAAGTCAGGAGAATTGTGAGGTAGTTTACTAGTAGTAGAAATAGGATGAGAATCTTTAGTAAGATCATCAAGATCTTGAGCAGTATAAAAGGATATAGGAGAAAAATAATAATCTAAGTAAGCTGGTCTAGGTTGATATTGTAAAATAGCGAACTATCTTAAATCCTACATTGTTAAACCCTCAAGTTGATCCGGAGTTAAGTCACTAATACCAACATCCAAATTAGATTCCTAAACATTAATAATGTGATCAGCAAGAGCCCAAACATCAGTGTATCTAGTGGTCATTTATCAACCATAGGAATCAGGGTAATGTAGTTCTATAGATGCAAAAATAGGAATTAGTACCAGTACCAGTACCAGTACCAGTACCAGTACCAGTACCAGTACGATATACTAAAATTACACATATTGTTATCAGCCAATACGCAACCTATAAAAAAGATGGTGGTTAAAAATTTCTTTCATAACCCACCATAAATATTTCTTTAGTAACAGGATGGACCCAATGTTTAGAGAAATTATTCTATCTAGCTAATATGCGGATACCTTCTGGTGTGTATCCAATAGCTTCAGCAGCAGCTAGAGCACTTTCATAGCGATAGCGAACTTCTCTAGTTTTATAATCCACAAATAGAATAGCATTAACTTCATGAGCTTTTTTAATGGAAGGTTGTTTGACACCTGAAACCATTGCAGCACGAATAGAGTTAATATCCTAATCAAAGGAATATCATTTAATCACGTTGAGATCAATAACCACTATTAAACCTAGATTATACTTGGTTCCTTGTTAAGTTATTATATCTAGAAATTATATAAATTTACTATAACAAGTCAGTTATATATAACATTACTATGAAGTACAACAATAATAATGATGTAGTGATTTAATTATAAGGCTATACTCTATTTAAGGTATGTTTTGTATCATTTATAGTTAATATATCGGATTATTAATAAATTTATGCTGCATACTGTCTAGTCATATTAAGTTTAGGTCGGAAAAAAAATATAGTCCTTTAACAAGAATGTTGAATTGACTCAATTTACATAATCCATTCTTAAAGCCTAGAATTAGCAGTGAAAAGTCATTTATACCAACATTAAATAGCGTATTTTCCTGTCTTTCTATTAAGATGTACACATGTAATTTGTTACAGGAATCTTAATTAGGGAATGCTTCATCTAAATGCTTAAAACCTTAGAGATATAAAATAATTGCAGGGACTAATGACAAGACCAGCAATTATTATGCTACAATAGGTTGAACTTTCCAGTAAATGATTATTATTAGGCTGTACCAGAAGTAATATGAGTGATATTTCAAGGACTAGTTATTATAATAGGTATTGATAATCAGTACTGCTATATGAGTCATTAGTTATATAGTATTTTGTTTATGAATATTTAGTTCTAGCTACTGTTAATTATTTATTAGATTACCGAGATATCTAATAGATAATACCATATAGGATACTAGTAAAATAGAGATCTGTATATAATATTAACAATACCTTAAACTTAATATGATCCTACTCAGCATATGCAAGAGTTTAATGATAAATAATTAATTGGTGTTGTCTTCATAATGTCCACTATTATTATAAAAATGCCATTTATACTTTTAAGGGCTGATTAATGCGGATTTAATGTTTATTGTTGCATATCTGGTGTTAATCAGTGTGGATTCTGTGCTACTAGTGACATATTTGGTGCTACTTCTACTTATACTTATACTTCTACTTATACTTCTACTTCTACTTAGGGTAGATTTGGTGTCGATTGTAATATTATTGATATTTAAATAAATGACTAAAATAGACACTTATCATTATTCCTATATCTACAATGGTTCTATTATCTTACCTTTTTTGTATTCCTAGTGGATATTTATACAAGTACTTCATGTTCGTGGATTTACAGGTGTAATCTAAATTACTAATCGTGCTAAAACTTATTCTTCTCTTACTTTATATCGGTGGTAGGGCACCCCATTATAAAAGGTTTTATCAGTTTCATACTGATAACTATACACTTCACTGGGTTGTTATGATCTTACATCTTATTAATCCTTCCGCTAATGGTAGTTCTAGTAAATTCACCTCTTACGGTATTTTTATTTACTATATTAATTAATTATTTCTGCAATCTTCCTTATAATCACTATTGTCTTATTAGGGGCTAGCCTCCTACTTAATAAAATTCCTAGGAATTTCTCTTGGTTTACTTAAATTACTATTGAATTCTATCATTTGCAGTGGCATGTTACGCTATTGTAATTCATCGTTATTATAATAAGGTATCAATAAATTTTATAGGAATATACTAGCCTATTAAGGTATTTAAAGTAATAATGGTACTTACAATCTCTATTTTCCTATTAATCCGATCCACTTATTTGTTTTTATCCCTTTGAATTTTAATACTATCAATAATTTATATGATTTAGTTCTTTATTATAGGCTAAACCTCAAATCTAAAAAATGCATTGAAGGCATCAATTATTAAAGATCGAGTTAGCAGTGAATATTTTAATTAAATGAATTAAATTGATTGAAAAAAAAATCCTTAAAGTACCACTATCTCCATAAATTACAGCGTATAAATCATTGTAAAAAGTATAGGTAGGTGTTATAGTTATAGTTATAGTTATAGTTATAGTTATAGTTATAGTTATAGTTATAGCCCTATGCAAGAGATATAATATAAGTTAGAATTATTCTTAGTTTAACTTTTATAGTGTAATAGATTTAGATTGTACACCATTGGCTAATCAATCTTAAGGATAAAAATAAGTAAGAATTACTAGTTGTTAGTTATAATTTAGATTTAAAACATTGATCTATTAAATTCACCTTGAAGCTTCCGCAGGAAATATTATAAGATTATAAATTACAATATTTATTATAGATGACCTGAGATATATAATACTCTTAAGGCCTTATGCTTAAGATATTATATTGAATATAATAATTTATTCAAGTATAATCATATTTAGATCTAATATAACTACTTTTAATAAACTAGAATAATTATTAAGGATATGTAACACTAAAGGTGGTAAAATATTAAAGCCCTCCGCATAGATAAAATCCTAAAAAAATTTATTATTATTATTATTATTACTATAGGGTATTTATATTTGCTATATAACCTATTATATTGTATTATTGTAACTATTTAGTATATTATCTACTCTTACTCTCCACTCTTATCTTATGTAGATCACACTATTTAGAATTGATTTCAAACTTAATAAGTATATTATAATTATTGAGTAATACTCTAGGTATTCTCTATCCTCTCTCTGGCTATAAATGTTTTTTTCAATGATAATATCAAATATCTTATCTATATAGATAAAGTATATAACCCCTTGATTATTCCTTCTTAATGTAGCATTTATTGGCTACATTGGTATTCCTTCTTTATTCTTTATTCTTTATTCTTTATTCTTTATTCTTTATTCTTTATTCTTTTAGGTACTATCGCTTCGCTCTCTATAATTATATAGTATTCACTAGCGTTCATCATTTGGTTATTCCACCCTTAGAATTGTATTTAATAAGTAAACTATAGTAAGTTTATTTTAAGTATGATACAATATAAGATAGTCAATATAATCGTATTAGTCTACACTTACTTATTTAAGCTTAAGTACTAAAGTCATAATCATCCTATAGTTTATAGCTTATCAATAATACTGGTGTTAGTCATTAGATACTCTATAATGGTATAGAACCCATTGTTCATTCCTTCTTAATACAAGTATTAAATAAAATACTATAGATAGTTACCATATCTACAATAATGTGTTAATTATAGTCAATATAATGTCATTAGGTAGTTATAAATGCTGTAGCTAATATTCCAGTAATCTATTAGATAGTGTGTCTTACTTCTTATTTCTTGTATTTAAATAGATACTATATATAATATAATGAGTCCTCTCTCCCTCTCTCCCTCTCTACATTGTTGTATTTAAAGTATTCAATCCTAAGGCCTTATATTTCTTGGTTGCTTGGTTGGTATGCAGTTCTATAAATGTATTCTTGGTTGGTATGCAGTTCTATAAATGTATTCTTGGTTGGTATAAATTAGGCCCACCATATGTTGCAAGTTGGTGTAGATAATAATGCTATTGGTGTTATTCTTGCCATTGCCTTTATTGTTTTAGCTTCTACATATTTAATCTTTGGTGCTAAACCATAACTATGTAACTATTTTTAGGTAGTTATTATTTAGGTATTTTACTTATATTCAGATCCCTTTGATGCTATAAAATTTACTCGACCACAATTAACTTATTTAAGAGCAGCAATTTATGGGCCTGTTGATGTTGATGTTGATGTTGATGTTGATGTTGATGTTGATGTTGATGTTGATGTTGATGTTGGACAATTTACTGTTTATTGTTCAGATTCAGGGATGAGAGAAACAACCTCTTTCGAGGAATGTGCTTTGACTAGAACCTCTACTATTAGCATGCAACTTCCTAATTCTAATCCAGCAGCTATTTTATTACCTAATCTATAATTTGTTCACCCTGCTTTTGCTATTAGACCCAATGTGGTTAATTCTTCTTTTCCTAATGTTAAAGCATATTTTCGTATATTTACTAATAGTAATACTATGATCACTCCTGTTAACTTATATATACTTTATGTAAATTTAGTTATAGAAGGAGTAAGACAATCCTGCCTTTTATTATTTAATGATAATTTATAAACTTGTTTCATATTGTATTAGTTAATAATTTTGATTATATCAAATTAGCTATTACTGAATTACTTATATGGGTTAATAAAGAAGGCATTCCTTATAATTAATACATCCCCAATGTCGACCCCTATCGTGATATGGGTACTTTTATAAGATCTATTTCTAGCAATAATTTAGATGATGTTACTTTATTTAGTACCAATACTAGCAAAGTTCATGAGATTTGCAAAGTTTTACGTTCGTATTTTATTAAAAGTAATTCTATTGAAAGTTACTTTAAAACCCACTCTTAATAGATATTAGAGAAAAGATCCTAAATTTGAATCGGTAAACCTACGCCTATAGGTTATAACTCAATTTAATATATGAAGAATCTTATAGAAATATAAGAGATAGTCCCAAACGAATGCAGTTATGTTGGAACTAGATTATCAGGAGCCTGCAGCAAGATCTTAACTTCATCAATGAATCCATTTCAGCTCTGTCAACTTTAGTTATAAGACAATTAACATTATCCCATGAGGATGATGTCACCCATTTTTGGTTAACATTATTTTGTAATAATAAGTAATAGGAAGAATTTCAAACAATAATAATATTTTGTATATAATTTCTGATAATAAAATATTATGGGTCTATAATGGGTCTATAATGGGTTTATAATGGGTCTATAATGGGTCTAAAATGGGTCTAAAATGGGTCGATTATGGGTATAATTATAAAAGGTAAAAAATCTATTGATTTATTAGGATTAAATACTCCCCTAAATATATGTTTATTGGATAGTATTATAACCATTTAAGTAGCAATAGTATAACTTAAAGGCTAACAATTGATGTTGATGTCTATTAATCTTAATGTATAGCTAGAATGATATACCCTTGGTGTAGTAAAGCAATTAAATAGGAATTATAAGTAGGATCAGTATCAAACTACTATGTTTAACCTATAAAGATATGAGTACTTGATAATATTAGTAATCTGATAGAATTGGTAGTATTATATGTTACTTATGTAATAGTATAATATAAGTGTTTAATGAGGAATGAAGCTTAGTATAATATCATTATTAATAAATATATTACCATAATAGGATGATAGATAATCTAAGGTTTTATGATGAATATTAATCTATGTTATTTGAAATATAGGAAGTACTTCAAGGTTCGTTAGATTCTAATTACAATGAGTAGCCATGTATGAAGGAATGTAATACCTTACTTAATATTAACTGAAATACTATGTTTATGCAGTTGGATTGCTCTATATGATCATAATGATGATAAACATATAAATATTAAATACTCGGCCGATATGACTGACATAAATATATACTTAATAATAAGTGTATATATAGTTAATCAATAATATGAAAGAAATTACTTACAAATATAATACATTAATAAACTATGATTATAACTCCCAAGTATTAAGAAACATGTCAATCACCATCATAATATAGGTTTAGATGTAGTAGCTACCTATACCTATACTTATACCTATACTTATACCTATACCTATACCTATACCTATACCTATACTGTAATGTCCTAAATTTATTATGAGATATCTTGGTCTAGTACTATTAGAATTAAGTTTAGTTAACATCAAGGAAGCAATTTATTTATTGAAATGTTACTAATTTATTGTTGATACCAGGTTTAGGTAAGTATTTGTATAACTACCTAAAATAGAGATTACGTATATTCAATAATAATGCATAAATAACTAATATGTATAGATACAGTAGTATTTATTATAAGAATAGTAATAACCTAAATCATTAATACCATATATAGAACTCAACTAATGAAGTAGTAATAAAATAGCCAAATACATTATATCCATAGATGGGAATCCAGGAGGACTAATTAAAGATTAAGACCAGCAACTGCTGAATCTGAAATTACTGGTACAGAACTATTTGATCTTAGGTGGTTAATTCCATTTCTAATGTTAGCCAATAATAATAATAATAATAATAATATTTAAGGTTAGTATTAACTGCATCAATAGCTAATTTACCAATCAGATTCAAATTATAGTTGAAATGCTTTATCAGTTTGTTGACTAATTATAAATTCAATTCCAACTACAACTACAACTACAACTACAACTACAACTACAACTACAACTAATGGGTTTACATCTACCTTATCCATCACCCATTGAGTAACCAATATAGTAAGTCTTAGAATAACCCCACTTAGCGTAGGTGGTCCACCTACATTTAAATTGAGCACTTTAAAAGTTTTTCATTAAACAAATAAACATCAATCGAAAGAATTTGTATATTTATAACAACCTAAAGACAGTGAATTTTTAATAAAGGAGATTTGAGTATCAGTTATAACACCATCTTTCAAAGTAGGATATGATACACCAATACCACATGATGTGAATAAGAAATTACGCAGATAAGAAGGAGATAAAGTAGAATAGAATTGATTATTTGTAAGAAATTTTGAATACATTAGTAAGATATGATGAAGCATTGAAATATGAATAACAACCTATATAGGACTATTTACATTTGTATCTAGATCATTTAATTTAGGTAGATCCATAGTAGTATAAATAGGAACTACTGTAGCGTCTTTAGTATAATAAGATGGTAATGAATTAGGTTACTAATTAGTAATCTAGATAATTAGTTTAGTATATAATACTAATTTAGAAGCAACCTATGACATTAAAGACACTGAGCGAGAATAATTATAAGAAAGTGACATGAAATATAAAGGATTGACTGCTAATAAAATATTTAAGTCCATAGTATTAGAGGTAGATAAAAATACAGGGAAAGATAGAGATAAAGCTAAAATAATTAATAGGAAAGATGTGAATGATACCATAAATACACAAAACATAGTGGACTATATCATTTAAGGACCTTATAGTCTCGGAGGTATTGATTAATACCTGCTGCTGCTGGTAATTATGGCATGTTCCAGCATAGTGGTCCATTTGAATGGCTCCAAAGATGGTTTAACAAAAAGATCTAATCTAACAAACCCAATGCATGATCCTGGTGGTAAAGTAAAGTAAAGATCATCTTGGCAGGTGGAAATGCAGGTTTGGGTGGTGGTGAATTTTATAAGAATTGAGCAAAATATGTGTATACATCATAATATCTAGTATTATCAACCAAATTTACCTGAGTAGCTAATTCTCTATTTCTAGTTAACTATGATATAATTTGTAAACCATTACATGTACAATCTCTGAATAATGGTAGACTGTAATCAATAGCTCTCCCTCTCCATTTAATTATATCAAACTCAGCCATTGCTTGTGAGAACAAGTAAGGTTCATCTGCTTCCCAAATTGAATTGTATTCTAGGTTATCAAAATATTCAGCATGTTGTCTAACATCTGTATGTAATACTTTACCTGAGAATAATGTCCAGATGTAACCTTTCAATAATCTCATTAGGTCCTCATTATATTCATCAGTTATATGTCTATAGGGTATATCCTTAAATTGTAATAGACTTATAACCTATTTATTACTGGTAGTAATATATGATTGTTAAATGTGATTTTCATAGTTAAGTTTAATTATAAAAGAGAAATAGTTAGTAGCAGAAGGCTAGCTATTATTACTATTATTACTATTATTACTATTATTATTGGGAACACCATATGAAGGAACCACACTAGTAGCAGTAGGAAAAGTATTAGGTATGTTTAAGTATGCTACTGGATAGGTTAAATACTCTTACACCAAGCTATAATAATATAAAGGTATGATATAAATATATTAAAGTGAATGAGTAAAAAAATATTGGAGTTTAATGAAATAATTTGTTAGGTTACCAGTAAAAAATCCTATTAAATTTAAATGACAAAATTATATTATTTAGGTCTAATTATTTACTCATCTTCCGGTATTGTAATGGTAGCATCCTAGGCTCATAACCTGGTAGTGTAGGTTCAACTCCTGCCCGGACTTTAAAATAATTCTTAGATACTAATAGAAATACCCTTAAGTATTATACAGGCCACCTATGATATAATTATTTGATTAGTGTATAGCAGGGGATAAACACAATATGGTTTATATGGTAGCTTTTGATAAATAACAAGCAAATCTAATAAGAAGAATAAAAACCAATAATTAACTGCTTTTCACTATTAACCATTCTAGTAATCAATAATCAGAGTAGGATACCTATTGAGAGAGTGCAGAATCTATAGCCTATTAATAATACACATCAGAGAATTAATATAGAACTACATCCATTGATAACCAGATAGACAAAAGAATAAACAATAAAGAGATTAAGACAACCATAATAGTACGTGGATTAACTATTAAAGAATTTCACAATTAAACCACAGACCAGAGATTAGATGTAGATAACTATAGACTATAATAACAATAACTATAACTATAACTATAAATATAATGACAGAAGAAACAAAGATAGATTATCTCAAGATCTACTACAATTACAATAGCTACAGGTAAAATCATTGATAACTAATGCTTTATTAAACCATTTCCTATAACTAATAATCTAAAAACCTTACATTCACATCCAACCATTAGCAGTTGTAAGCTAAAAATGCTGGATTAAATATAAATAACCAACCAATAGTAATCATTATTATCTACTGAATACACCAATTAGGAAATAAATAACAAGAGAGTAAGTATTGCTCAACAGGTATATAGAAAGTATAAAACACGATCCATAGCACTATAACCTCATATCTATAATCCAACCATTACTCATAAAGACTATAATATCAAGACTACCTACTATTGAATATACCAATAGCTAAACAATATTAAATAGAACTTTAATAGTGGATCATATGTTAAGGTATTAGTTAAAATATTAATCATTAGTGACTATGATATTTAACACCTGAATACGTGTAATATTCGATAATATAACATTTATATAAGATTAACTGCTCCATTTCAATCAGTTCTAAACGTTATTAGATTATTTTTATATAGGGATATACCTAGGTTTCAACAGTATTTCTACTTTTCCATTATTCCTTATAAACTATTACCTTTATTAATTTTCCATTACATGTAATTATAGATTAGACTACTATTAATTGCAGGACTAAATTGGTTATTGTTTGTCATAAATTTATATAGAATCTTATAAACTATACTAAGTAATTAATCCAGTTTATAGCTTATTGGCCATGATTGGTTGTATACATTAGTGGTTTGATAAATGTATAAAAGGCCAAAATTATTTATCAAACTACTATCAGAAACTAGGCTAACAAATTTTTATATGTCTAACCTAAATGTATTATTTTAGTAGCTGAACTAAATAGTAAGTTCCATTAAAATAATCTTACTTTAATAAGTAATTACAAAGCAAAGATGCAGCAGTTGTTTACCATACTGATTTTTAGGTTGTATAAAAGTTTATTATTTGATTATTAAAACATGAAGGTAAAATGTGGCAACATTATGAGTGTCTAGCTTCAGTAAACATAATATAAAGGTATGATTTTAAAAGAGTAGAGTGTACTAGATATAGTAAATTTAGTGGGTAATTAATATATATCAAAGTGACTAAATGTTCATGAATATATCCTAAGGCGTAGTTCAATGGTTAGAATTCTGGTTTTGGGAACCAGCGATACAGGTTCGATTCCTGTCGCCCTGATATATAGTGGATTAACAAGAAAGACTGAATACTATTTGTAGTATATTGTCAATAAAAGTACATTCAATTTATTTAAACCTAGTCGAAAAATTTTTATTGGTGACACATTGGAGGTCTATTCTTAAATCTATTATAGGTTTATATTAAACTTATATGATTTTTTGAACCTTGCTGCAAATGTAAAAATCATTATGTAGTACATCCATAATATAAGGTATGATAAGTTTAATATAGGAATAATAATCTTCTCAAAATTGAAAGCAAATATTCATGTATTATTGGTGGATATTATATAATTTAGGTGTAGCCAAATTGGTAAGGCAATGGTTTTTGGTACCATGATGTGCAGGTTCGAGTCCTGCCACCCTTAATTACCCTTATTCTAATAGATAGCTAAATTAGAATCACTAGTTATATCTTTCTCAGTGTAGCTTGCTGGTTATTCAATCTATCACTATCACTATCACTATCACTATCAACTTTTATTCATCTAATTTAATTCAGTAATCTAATTGGTAGTACTACTTTAGAATTACCTTGTCTATTTAAAATCTTCAAGTCTTAAATTATTTAGTAAGTACATGTCAATTATATCTATAATCATTTTTTATAGCAATCTTAGTTAGTCTTTCAATCTAATTATCTTCAAATTGTTCTATATAATAAGTATTTACTAGTTAATCAGTTAATCTATATCTTGTAATATTACATTATCTTCCTATCACTACATAAATGTTTAAACAATTAATTAGCGAGATCTTGTCATGCTGCAGGCTCTTCATGGTTAATATTAGGCAGAAACTGTATTTATACCATACCATACAATTATAATCTTACCATTATTACTACTTATTATTACTTTATTTATGTAACATTTATACTCTACTAGCCCTAGTAGTAATTAATTAAAGATTACAAGTAGTTTAAGCTTTCTGTCAATATGATTACTGGTAAGTAAATTACCACCTACCAAGATTACTGATGATAATAAATACCTTTGTAGGACTTTATTACTTGTATTCCTTATATTCTTAGCTACATAATTCTTAGTACTATTCATTTCTATATAATTTAATATACTCTATAGTATCACATATGTAATATAAATTATTTTACTTAATTCCTAAGTGTATAAAAGACTATTTGATTAAAGGGGCTCTACAACTGCATTTATTAAGTGTAAGATGACTTAAAATCCATTTATGATATTACTTTGATAAGTAAATTCTTTAGAGTTTGGGCTAATGCGTTTATGCATTCTAAAAATTGTTCCAATTAAACTTAATTGTTGCTTGTTCAGCTAGAGTAAGAGCTAGTTATCTACTATTCTTATATACACTATTCGGATAACTATGTTATTAGCTTTCATTATGATCTCATGTTGGAAGTACAGATATGGATATGGATATCATTAGTACTACTCTTGCGGTTCCAAGGGGAGATGTTAGTTTATCATATCAAAAGGTATTATGATTTGGTATCTTCTTAAGTTTAGCAATTAATACACTGCCATTTTCATTTTATATTACCTGTCACACCCCCCTACCTATAGATGAAAACATTTAATTCAATAGATTTCGTGTGGTTTCTGACCGGTGTCTTTTATGATACAATAAGTTCTATACTAAACGTTGATAATAAAATAACCAGACTAAGATTGAGTTATCAAATTTATATAAATGAATTAGATAAAGCTAAAATTATAAATTCTGTTGCTGCTAATCTAATTCATAGTATTGATGCATCTATTATGGTTATGACTATTGATCGCTTAACTAATAAAGGTGTTAATATATAGGCAGTACATGATAGTTTTGGTGTACATCCTAATGATATACCAATACTTCTATAAGTATATCAACATCACGCAGATGAATAGGAAAAAATGTAAATCAATAATGAGCCCATCAATCCTTTCAAAGACCGTAAACCAATAAAAGTAAATGGTTAGTTAGTAAGATGGTAAGTTTCATTAGTAGTTTATAGAGGCCTCAAAAAGCATCAAGGATCATTATTATAATTCCAATAAAGAGCTATAGTATTAGAGTTTTATTGAGATCTAATTTATTTAATATGCTTGATACTTGGTTGGTATAATGGAAGTAACATGAGGTTAGAGAACCAAATCAAACAGATCCAGATCCAGATCCAGATCCAGATCCAGGTGCAGTAAAGTAGATAAATAAGATAGCCATTGATAAGTATGATTAATAGTAAGAAGAAACATGATGCTAAATTACCATAACTCAAATTATGACTGACTGACTGACTGACTGACTGACTGACTACCCAGAGCCAAATATTTAGGAGCAACCACAGCCACTATAGTGATTATTAGTGGTACATTATTACTATAGACAATGGATAGACCTAGTAATCAAGTTATATCTTACTTAACCTAATTTTGTATGGAAATCAACTTAAGAAACTAAGGCAAATATAAATAAAAGGGCCAAAGATAGGTACTAATAAGTCAAACAATGAAAGATTGGCCAATCTATGAGAAATGTAATGAAATATTAGTATAAAATTTACCCAATCTACCAACATTCCAATAATATTGACTAACAAAAAACGGTCATCTACCTAAAGATAGAGATGTGCTTGTCTTGCACTTATATTAAAGTTTATATAAAATTTTTTGCCTATGTAATATTTATTATTTATTATTTATTATTTATTATTTATTATTTATTATTCCTTTATATTTGTTTCTTAATCTACCGTCTAGATTTAAAGTTTTTTATACTACAAAAAATGCTAATTATTTAAGATATGCTGAATATGCATCGAATTTGCAATTATAGAAAGAGATTAGTAAATGTAAAAAGAGGTAAGTAATTGATGAATTTATATCATGCTGCAGGCTTCTAATACAATAAATTCCAGTATACTGCATACAGCTGGTTGTATTCTCTATATTACTATAGAGTTATTTACAAGATTTACATCTTGATGGTGTAGGTTTACCAATAAAGATTTGCATCCAATCAAAGGTCCAAACCAGTTACACTAATAATAAAAGTACATTTATTTGTATGAAGAATACTTCCATTACTAATAATAGAAGCCTAACGGTTACGACCTAAGACAAATCCAAATAAATCATTAGAATTAGCCTAAAGATCTCTTCTAGTATTATATATTTTACTGAAACTAGGTTGGTTTAAGTTAGAAACAATATAAGTAAGTCTAGTTGATTCCTCCTCAGCTTCTTCTTCATCAATCGCATTATAATTAGCTTCAATTTCAGCCATATCAACCAAATCAGAAGTAGTAGGTGTTGAATTGGTAGAACCTGCAGAAGATTTAGCAGAAAGAGAAAGAGAAATAAGAGGAACAAATGCAAATAATAGATCTACTGAAGAAGTATCAGTATCAATAGTTAGTAATGCAAATAAAGAGAATGCTAACATTTTAGAGCCTGATAAATTTAAGAAGCGAGATATATCAGATCTAGCATTAGGGTTAAAGATATGAAATGCTACAATATATAAGAAAATGAAGATGGAGATAATAGTAAGAAAACTTCCTATTGTCATAATAGAATTCCCATTATAAGTTTATTGATTACTAGTTGTAGCAATTGACTATGCAAATCTTCGTATTCTGTATCCTCCAGGTTTATTAAGTTCCAGATATGAGTTGGTTTGAGTTAAATTATTATCTTGGCTTTAACTGTGTAGTTTTAGCTTTAAGTAGTTTCCTAATTAGTTCTCATTCCATCTTTAAAGTTATTTCAGCTAGTTATTCTTCTTCATCTGCTCCGGGTCAAGACCCGTTTAATGGTAAAGTTAGACCAATTAGATCTTTTTATAATTTGCATATTGACCGCTATTTATCTAATATGTTCAATGCTGTTTTAGGTATATCAGGTATCTATTGTATTGTCAATCGTATTACCAATGAAATTTATTATGTTGGTCAATCCATTAGTTAGTCTGATCGTTAGTATGAACAATTAGTTGCGATAAGAAGTAACTCTTCCTTACACCAAGCTATTAATTTATGTGGACTATCTGTATTAACTGTTTTTTATTATAGAGTATACTTCAGATAAAGCATTATTAACTCGTGAACGTTATTTTATTAATCTTCTTAATCCTTTATTTAACGTTGGTTATACAGGAACTAATCCTTCTGTAGCAATCGATATTTATTAGGAAGGTAAATTTATATATAGCACTAGTAGTATTAATCTTGCTGCCACTCTTTTAGGTATTAGTTCACCTACTATACGCTCTTATCTTGCTAGTGGTAATTTATTAGGTGGTATTATTTCTTTTCACTTGGCTAATCCTGCTAATTCCACTTTGTCAGTATTTAGTGCGGATCAATTTATTACCTTACGTGCTAGACTTACCTCTCTTCTACCTACCCAATATTCTGGAAGATCTGGTAAAACTATCTATATCTTTAATTTAAATAAAACATTAGTGGCTACCTATTCTTCATTTTAAGCAGCTGCTAATGCTTTAGGTCTAGCTGCTTCTTCTATTAGCCAAGGTTATTACAATAATTATGTGGTTGCAGGTAGATATAGAGTAAATACTATTAATGTGTACCCTAGCCAAAGTGTCAACTCTCGTACTCATATTAAACTAAGTACTGGTAGACCTCTTATGCTTACTACTATTGATGGTTACTTAGTAATTCGCTTCCCATCTGTTGCTAAAGCATCTACTTGGTTGGGTGTTCCAGCTTCTTCATTGTATAGCTTTATTGATACTGGTAGACTGTATATGGATCTTGTTTATATTATATCTGTTTCAGATGATGCTGTACCAGCATCATTAGAGGCATCAAGTATCGATGCATTATTAGCACAATTGTCTCCTTCACCTAATACTAATACTAATACTAATACTAATACTTCACCTAATACTAATACTTTTACTTCTCCTTCTACTTCTACTTATACTTATACTTCTACTTCTCAAGGTGGTATCACCTCTTCAACTACTTATACTTCTACATTTCCAATTGAGCATCGTGCGTTAGGTTCTCAAACGGCTATTGCAGTGACTTAAAGACCAGTTATAGCTATTGACAAAAATGGTGTAGAATTGGCTCGTTTTCCTTCTATTTATGAAGCAGGTCGACATTATGGTGTGGCCAAACAAACGGTACATACTCATGTTAACCATGGCACATTCATGAAAATCGGTGTTGGTTTCAAATTTACGAGTATAATGATTTATTCAGTCTATAGCTTTCTCATTATATGGGTAACTGACTATTTATGACTACCAAATTGGTTCTTGACATGCCTCTATTGAGTTAAATTCTATTAATAGTTAATTGACTAATATTGGTAATCCTGTTTTACCAGCAGTGTTATTCTTATTGATTCCTAGAATGTTAAATCTATCATAGGGATCCTCATTGAAAAGAAAATATTACAATAAAGGTCTGCTATTACCAAATCATAATGATAGCTAGTACAATAATTGGACCATCTAAATAGATATTGAATCAAAGGTAAAGATAAGCTAGAAAAGTAGGATATCCTCGAAGTGGAGATATCAAAAGGATTTATATATTCCAAACATTTAAGGAATATATATAGGAACCGACATGTAATAATTAAAAGAAATTAAATTGAACCGCACGTTCCCGTACGATTACCTTGTTATGACTTATACTCCCTTGATAAATAAACAACACATCTAAGATCCAATGATAGTATTTGACTTAATTGATATTGGAATCATTGAATGTAATCATTAATTCACCTTGGCAGTATTGACAGGCGGTTTGTACAGTCTCGAGACTTGGATTCACCGCAGGTTGATAAACTGCGATTACTAGCAATTCCAACTTCGACTAAACGAGTTACAGTTTAGTGTCCGAACTGAGGTAACGGTTGAGTTATTGATAGTTACCTTTGTAGCATGTGTGTAGCCCTTCTCATTGGGCCGTGCGTGCTTGAAGTGGAGTGCAAAATTGCACATATCGCTGGTTAATTTAAAATAAAATCATCACTGAACCAACTTGCAACAGCCATGCAACACCAAAGAAGAGAAGGTAAGATTTAGGGCGTACCATCCAATTAAACCACATGCTCCACTGCTGGGGTCAAGACCCGCCAAATCAATTCCATTTCTACGTTGCCATAGTACTATGGAGGCGGATTGTTTTACCAATTTAGGGTGGGTCTTACAATCAGTATTCAGGGTGTGGACTACTCGGGTATCTAATCCGGTTTGCTCCCCACACTTTAGTGATTCAGTGTCAGTCTTAAAATAGAGTGATGCTGTCGCTATTGATGTTCCAACCAATATCTATAGATTTCATCCTTCCATTGGTTATTCCTCTAACTCTCCTCTTAGGACTCTAGCACAATGGCCACCTAATCACACTTAATGCCTATTCAATATTTCAAAACGCAATCCCACCTGTGTTACCGCGGCTGCTGGCACAGGTTTGGCCGGGATTATTCAACAATACAATTCATTATATATGTATTGCTAGGATTATAAATCCTGTCATTGGCTGGGTCAAGCTTTCGCCCATTGCCCAATATTCCTCACTGCTGCCAAGGGATCGACCTTCATTTAAGTCGACTGTGGCCTATGCTAAGGATCACAGGCATGGTTTGCTTTTACCAAACCATCTACCTAATCCTCAGGGTGAACCATCCTAAGGTGCATTATATGCTTTACCGATCTATTTAGATCCTCCTTAGGGTAGATTGACCCCATACTCACCTTTCTGCAAAGAACTCTTCTGTGTTCTTTATACCAGCATGTGTTAAGCCAATGACCTGCGTTATGAATGAGCCATGATCATACACTGGTCTTCTTTCTTTGGGAATACATTCCCTTAAATTTTTCTACTTGGTGTCTTTTCAGATTTTCACCTATACTTTACTCTTTTTTATCATACCTTTATATTACTTTAATACTGTACTAAGATACTTCGGAAAACTATAAATGAATTTATTAAAATAGACTTGAATTACTATAAGTTTGCACGATTCCAGTCCGACTTAAAACTGTTTAGGCTGTACCAAGTTGCATCAGATCGTTTAGGGCTGTAGTAATATATACCAAATGGACACTATAAGAATTCCAGTATAAATACCAATTAAATTGTAAAGAAATAGGTACTAATAATGTTGGCATAAATAGGTAAGAAAGATCTAATATTTAGGTAAATAATAATAATAATAATAATAATAGCATTATAAATGATGTCTTTAATAAGAGAAATAGTTTTATCCATGTCAATAATAAGAGGCCAGGAAGTTATTTCAATCATAATATTAATAGAGCTAATACTAATGATTAAATTTTAATACGATTAGTAATATGGTTTATATGATGATATTGTTAGATGAACTTAATTATAATAATAAGAATATAGTAGGAATTGCCTAATAAATTATGGATCCAATATCTAATAGGAGAATGATAGATAATAAGTAATATATAAATATAGAAGGATTAGGATTAGGATTAGGATCAGATTATAAGAAAAATTCCATATTATTATTATGAGATGAAGAATATAGGTATTGATATAATAGGAGTAATGCTATGATTGGTTAAGCATTATAACGTTTATTTGTGTAGATATTAGTGGTAATGATTAGCTTAATAGCAATATTCGAGACTAGAGGTGTACAATAAAGTCCTGATAAAGATCCCCAAAATAGTTTAATAGCAATAAGGGAAATTGGAAGAGAAAGGTGGATAGAAGGAGGGTAAGTCAAGAAGAAAGGATAAATAGGCTATCGACATGTTGACTAGCTGTGGGTTAAATTACCATCACTTTAGCCTATGTACTTATCTAAATAGTTGGTAATTATTATGATCTATCTATAGCATAGGTTTCATGTTTACAATGGATTTCAGTATCAGCCATAACTACTATTACTGCTGGTATTTAATTGGTCGTTTAAGATTCCATCCATATAAAATTCATCTTATATTTATTAATTGTTCTTAATGCTGCCCTGTTGCTTTATTTACTAATGATTACTGGTGTAGTATCTTATAGTTGAACTTTATGATTTATTCTTGGTATTAGGTATGGTACCATACTGTTCTATACCTACAGTATAAATTATTCAGTAATCTAATTGGTTGGTGATATTTTATCATACCTGTAAGACTATTAAGGGTGTTGTAGCTATTCCTTATTCTTATAATACCTTTAGGATTATACATCCTACACCTCAAATGGTAGTGCTGATTGGTTTATTAACTGGTCTTATCTTAGGTTCCAGTATAAGTAATTTTAATACTGCTATTTCTCTTATTAGATCTTGTATTCCTTTAATACTCCACGTTCAGTTTCATTAATGGGTAGGAATCAACTTCTTATGTAACAGGTGTAGAAAAAAAAACAGTAATGGTAACTGATTATGAACCTTCTGAATGTACAAAAGATGCAGTAATTGTTATAATCTATACAACAAGTGATCTACCTAAACTAAAATATTTGCCAGAAGGTGATAATAGTAGTAATTCATAGCTCTATGTTACGTTATATTCTTTTAATGTATTCTTAAACTCTAATCCATTTTACTCTACAATTTCCCCATATGAATTACGTAAATACTAGTTTGCTTCTTGTGATATTGTCTCCTACCCCAGCTGCTTTAAATGATTGGGTATTCCTGTATATAGAACCTTTGTACAACAAGCTATTGATCAAGGTTGCTAGTTACATAATTGTTCTCCTTTGATTTTTGCCAATATTAATAGTAGAATTATTTTTGTAACCATTTACAACCCATACTATTAGTATTTAGCTTTAGCTTCACAATTAATTCAGATGTAGGTTATCTATCAACAGGTACCTTAATATTCTTTATAATACACTTTCTACCTACTTTTGCCCTTCCATTAATATACTGGTTATCAAGTCCTGGGCAAGGGTAACCAGGTTCCTACATTAATAAATAATTATCAACGCATTCTTGTACCTATCTGGTTTACATAGTGCATAATAGGATTGGATTTAAATGAGGAACTAAACCATGAAAATAATAATTAAAATAGGTCTAGCTGCCTAATATATTATATATTATATATTATATTTAACATCATGAACAAGGTAATATAAAAAAAGGGTTACAGAAAGGGAGATAGCGAAAAATGAAATTGGGTAAATGACCCAATGAAAGGATAATAAGTTAAAAACTAAAGAACTGGGGTTATCCCAGTATCATAAATGAGTAGATCATAATATCAGATGATGTTTCTTCCTTAAGATGGCTTCAGGAGTTATCTTTAAAGAACGTAGCTAATAGTCCACTCAATGAGTTAATATCACTACATCTAATGGATTACACCATTGGTTCTCTCAACCCAGTCCTCTCGTACTAGGGGCGAGTATCTTTATTCTACTTATCTCTCAACAGATAGAATCCTACCTGTGTCACCACGGTATGCAGTTTTGTTATCACCAATGATACTTTTGTAAAGTACGTTGGATCCCAAGTACATTTAATTACTTGGCTTCAGTATTATTAAATACTGCTCAGACTATGTCATCAACCTATATGGATGGGATTAATTATAGGAAAATAAATTCAATTCAATTCAATTCCCTCTACTTAAGGTAATCGAATATCACTATATCTAGGTAATTTACTCTATTCCTTACACCATTGTTCAAATTGAACTCGTTTGTACCCACTTAATTTAGCGATTCCTGGAGTAGCTAGAAAATCGATAATACGTTGGAAACCTTCTACTGATGAAGTATATATTACTTCGTTAGTACTATCTCGAGAATCTGATTCTATATTAATGCCAAGTGGTTCCTAATCCTATAATATCCAAATTGCTTGCATTAACTCAGGTGCATTAACTCAGGTGCATTAGATTGAGTTATAGACCAACTTGCACGATTTAGTTCAGTATTAACGTATAACCCTAATTCCGCTTCCGCTTCCAAAAATCCTATTAGATAGTCAGCAAAATAAGGATTTGATAGGATTTGATAGAATTTTTTCCACAGAAATATAAGGTACTGGTGCTTTTATATTAATTATAGGCATTTCAGCATATTTACTAATAGCACCTTCCAATAACAAACGTGCACGTTCAAATTGCCAATATCTACTTCTAGTATATAATGTGTAAGGTTCAATCTATGGCATAATCACTTCAACTATATCTTCAGCTGAACTAATACTAAGTCGATGTGTAGGTTTTTTAGCGGATACAATTGGTTTTACCACTCCTACACCTAATTTATCGCGAATTTCTTCTAATAATAGAGAATCTCTAGAAGATAAATTAAAGTTTAATTCCCATTTGATATTATTACCTGATTTAGTATGTCCTAAATATCCATCACCGTCCTAAAATCCTATAAACCAATTTACCCAAGTTGCAGGTAAACTAGGTGCACGATTGATTCTATTATTGGCCTACATTTTAATGGTTTTATTTACTCTACGTATTCCTGAACTTAGAGTATCTAAATTGCTAGTGTTTCTATTTTTCATTGTTAGTATTTGTTATTTCATAATAAGAAAATATGTTAATGGCATCAAAAAACTAATAGTATGAATAAACTGTAGTTTATCCATCAAAGCAGATTTCTATAACAATTGCATTAGCAGGTGCAACAGTAGGAGTAGATTAAACTGTTAGCATACAAAGTTATTACTTATCCATCTTTAATTTTAAATTAATACAGCAATAAAAACTATTTAGCCAATATAATCTAATCGCTTGTAGATTTATATATCATATAGGTGTTGGGCGCTCGTGGAAAGATTCTTGATGACCTATCTCACTTTCTAGTCGTTGAACGTTCTTATTACATTAATAGGTCGTAATAAGCTACGCTGCAAGTTGGGATTGTAAAGAACCGTTCTTGCATTTCACCCAATTATTTTCATAGACCTTACGATCTATAGGGTCCTATTTGAACCCAGCTCACGTTCCTCTTTATGTGGAGAACAGCCACACCCTTGGTATCACTTACAACACCAGGAAGAGAAGAGCCGACATCGAGGTGCCGAAGCGCGGGTAAGATATGGACTCCAACCCACGACCAGCCTGTTATCCCTTAAGTAGCTTTGATTCCTTGAGCGGATGATTGAATCATCCGGATCACTATGACCGACCATAAAGTTAATTCATGATCCCTGGTAGGTCTGTATACCTACCAGTCAAGTATGTTTAATCCATTGCGAGTGAGGATCTTAAAGATCCCATACCTTTGTAGGCCTACGTTACTATTTAGTAGGCTTCCACCCCAGACAAACTACCTCAGAATCGTAACTTACGATTCCTAGTAGTGAAGCTTTAAAGGGTCTTCTCGTCTTATTGAGAGTTACCAGTATCTGCACTGGAAGTATAATTTCACGCAGTCCATTTAGGAGACAGTTGGTATATCGTTTCACCATTCATGCGGGGCACCAATTAAGTGTCGAGGAATTTCGCTCTAATTTGATCTACCTAAATACGGATAGATCTTGGACTATATCTTATATGTGAAAATAAAATAAAATAAATAATCGTACTACATTAAACCTTAAACCTTAATTCAACTATATCTAAGACCCATTGAGTATACCTGGATGGATCCTATTTAAATCTATCCCTAAATTTATCCATCAATGTATCCTACTTTCCATAATTCAATTTATTATATTTATCTTTCTTATCACATACCGCCACAATTAGTCTCTGAAATCAATTGCTTGATTTGCTAATAACCCTAAGGAGTGTTTTAGCATATAGTGACTTTTATCTAAGGCAACATTCTACCTTAGAACTGTTAGAGTTACAGCTGCCGTTTACTAGAGCTTATGCCCGAAGAGTAATCTCTCCGCTGCTTTCACTTACTAGCACCGGGCAGATGACAGGCCTAATACATCCTTAATAAGTTTGCTAAGCCTTGTGTTTGAGGTGAACAGTCGTACACCTATTTTGCCGAGTTCCTTCTAAATGGTTATCTGCAGGCCTTGGCACATTAAATGCCTGTTTACCAGCGTCGGTTATCAGTATGGTTATGTCATTTCCTGTTGATTCATATTGTCATCCCCAATTAAGGGTTAGACACCAATTAACTCTTACGTACCTGAGCCTATCGCTGAAAACCTTAAACTTTCGGCCATGTGGATTTTGACCACATTTCACGTTACTCATGTCAGCATTTTCTAAAAAGGGGACTCGCCCCTCTTTGGACCGCTACCGATGTATTAAACATCCTATAGCTAAAGTAGGAAGTCTAGATCCTAGAATTAGCGACAATCACACCTATCTTCCTTGGGTTGTTACCCACTCGATTCAGGATAGCTGCTTCCACTGATTTAAGATGACCTGAGGTCATCATCCGAGACTATATCTTTAAAATAAGAATCATAAAAGGTCACTCAACCTTTATTAATGTATTTAGCAATGTACTCTTCTTTAGTCATTTTTCTTCTTTTACCACCTTTATTAATATTGTAAGCAATATCAATGATATACATCAATTTAACTTTACTTTACTCTATTTACTAGCTTGATTAAGTATAGATGCAACTTTCATATAAATTAAGAAAGTGGTCTATTAAATATTCTAACTACATAAATGACTAAAAATAAATGGTATTAGATAACACCATTGATCATAAAAACCTACAATGTTCCAACGTGCATAACTTCCTTTTACATAAGGATTAATATATCCACACCCCAAGAATTCTTTACATTTCTATAAAATTCCTATTTCACTCAAATCCTGAGTAATGTGAAAATATATGGAAATTTCTGCATTTTTTTAAAAACTTACACCAAAACATCCATCTCCTGAAATAAACCCTAAAATAAATTGATCTGTAAAATCGGTACGAATAACCGGATCTACAATTAATGGTCTTGAAGTATTTAGTAATGATGGTGTATATAAGTGATCAAACCATCCAACTAATTTACTGTATTTACGTTGACTTGCAGGATTCATATGATAAATAGATAATAAAATAGAAGCCATGATTTTTTCATCATTATGAGCTTTACTGCCAGTAAGTTAAATAATGCGTTTCATACTAGCCAAAGCGAATGCTTTGTTTCCATAAAGATGATATTTATCCTAAAATGGAAAAATAAATGCTGTCTAGGCTTCTTTTTCAAACACAAGTTCAAATGCACTTCTTTTGGAAGGATATATAATACCACTATTATTGAAATTAAGATTAATAGCGTCTAAAACCTCCTTACCTTGAAAATCTCTATCTAAAGTAATTGAAACTTTAGGTCTTAACTGTAAACCCCATTTAGCTCCCCTTTTTACACTAACACTAACACTAACACTAACACTAACACTAACACTAACACTAACACTAATAAATAAAGAGCCATACGCTTGCAATAAAATATGGTTCTAATTTAATTGGTTTAGGGTGTTCAGTCACAATAAGTGCACTTGGAACTGGTTTATAAAGTACTAAGGCATTACAATTAGTGATTGTAGTTTGATTATGTAAAATATTCATAGTTAAAATTTGTTATTGCGTTAAATAATGAAAACTAAATATGTTGATGGCTATCAATTGGTGCAGGTCTAGCAACAATTACATTAGCAGGCACAACAGTAAAAAACCTAGCCTGATACTTATAATGGATTACCAAGACTATAAATACATTACAATAACTCTATTGCTAAAACAATGATACTAATTTTAGATCTAATAATAGTCGTTGAGGTGATAATTAAACCACCTGCTGATTTCTAATAAATAGATTCCAGCATAATTAGATCTTATATGGAGCCCGGAATTGAGCTCACATTAGGAAGTTCTTATCCAGCTAATTGTCTTATATTCACTTAACGTCCATTTTGGAACTTTAGCCTATAGATGGAGTTGTTTCTCTCTTGACCATCGAGCTTAGCCTCGATGCCCTGACTTATCATTTTCACTATTTTAATCCAATGAACTCTCCGAGGTCAGGATGAAACCGGTGCTGTACTCCATTGGGTAAAAAATGATAAGACTACTGCCATAGTTTTCGCGGTCAACCAGCTATCTCCAAGTTCGTTAGGAATTTGTCCTCTTGTCATTATTCATCCTAAGCCATTACCACGGCTACAGGTTCGGTCTATAAACCTAATAATGACAGGCTCACTTGGTTTCGGGTCAAATTAATTGGATTTCCTATGTATTCACTCGGTTGTTCACCTTACCCCATCAATAAACTTGCCGACCCATTATGCAATAGGTAATTGATCACCCTAATTAGGGCTCTCAACTGTTGGACTATCTGTTTCTGGCTCTATTTCACTCCCTCTTGGGTTCTTGATTCAACTTTCCCTCTCGGTACTTTACACTATCGCCAATTAGTAATACTCAGCCTTGGCCTTTGCCCATTATCTTCTTTAAAACTGCAGTGGATTGAATTCCTATTCTGCTAGTTTTGGCCTTTATCCTTTCGCTCTTCACTACTCAGAGAGTTCTCTTTTGATTTACTTACCAACTACTTAGATATCTCAGTTCATTGGCTATTTTATTTAGGCTTTCACCTTTGGAATTGGTTTATCCATAAATGGATCATCCCTTTTGGTCATTTAACCTCCTTATTCTAATTGGCTAGTCTTCCTCAAATAGTCCTTTATTTGCTATCTCCCCCCTTTACCTGTGATCCCTTTACTCTTTTTTATCATACCTTTATATTATACTAAATATGTTTTGCAAACTAGTTGGTAATATATCCGGAATATTATCAGTGAGATCTATATCAAAATCTAGATAAAGGTTATACGAATGTTTTATTGTACCCAAATGTGTGTTTTTAGCGTTCTATTCCATAATTACCTGGTTTATTATTTCCTTATTAACCACTCTAGCTACTCTATGATATTATAAGTAACTATAGACTATCCTAGATTACTCTATATTACCTACAAGATTTTAGGCAATCCTAGCATACTATGGAACATCTTAGGATGATCTAGGAGGATATAGGAGGATATAGGAGGATATAGGAGGATCTAGACTGTTATGAAACCTACCAGAATTTGATTTACGGAGAGAATTATAGATTAGCATACTAATGATATGATTCCTATTGTAGTTTGTCTTCAAGGATAAATATTATCTATTGTTTCTTACATCTAAAAGCTTCTGAGATACTTCTGCTTATTTTTAGGATAAAATTAAATTGTAGCTATTTTGATTATAACATCATATAGTATCTGTTTCCCTTTTTTGATAGGAGAGGTTGTGTTATATTTATTATCTCTCTTATGATTTTACCTTCTCCTGGTTTCAGTGATAGATTCTTACCATATTAGCTTTTTAAATACTTTTAGTTAACAGTATAGTATATTAAAATGTAGTACCATAAATTACTGGGAAGTACTTAATAAGTATAGATAGGATAATAGATGCCTTATAAGTAAATCCAAGTTTTACCACAGGGTATGCTATTCAAGATTATATTTAATCTTTACTACTATGATCAGTAGATTAAAAATAAATACTGTAATAATGATTTAAAGTAACTCAACATATAAATTCTTTAACTAGCAACTGAATTATTTCTAATAATTGGTAGTAAAGTGGGATTCATTACTTTACTAATGAATAGAAGTAGATAGATAGATAAGTCCTGATAGTATCTATAGCTAAGTATGAATATTTTAGTATTGACTTTATAGTTTCTCACTAGTTATAATAAATAGTAAAGGTAATTAAGTATTAATATAATCTTTACCTACTATAATGCTATTCATATGATATATAAAGTTTGCTGTACTAATATTGCTCTTAATTTCTATGAATAAAACCACTCAATTCTTTAACATCAAACCTTCTTAATATATGGTACTAAAATAATTAGTTGATACAACTATTCTACATTGAGGACACTCAATATACAGCAGTTTATTGTGTTAGCACAAGCACATTTTTGGTAAGTTGATAATAGTTTATTTTAGTTTCCATCGATAGTCTTTAAAGCCTTGGTCATAACATAAAGGGATAGCTAGTGAAATATGAGTGTTTGGTTTATCATCATATTCTTAATCAATCTGTATTTATTGGTAAAGGTATTTCTTGGTTACAATTAGTACAAACATTTCATAGTATGAAAGCTAGCTTATCTGGTGGACATTCTAATAGAAGACATATTTTATCTCCTATATCTGTTAAATTAGCTGTTCTCATGACTATTCTTACTGATGTTATAAATTTGGGATCACATATATCTAATGTCTATAATGGTGGTCACGGATGGGAAAGTTTTGTTTCTGCTAAATCCTATATTCTTTCAAATATTATAGTACCTAACACAAATCAAATAAACCTATCAGGTTAACTATTCCTAACCCATCGGAAGATGTGCTAGGAAATAAAGAATTATTAATAAAACCAATAATTGATTGGTTTAATAATAATAAATTAAATGTTGATATAAATAGATTTGCAGATATATTTATTAGTATAAATACCATATAGGGTGTAAGAATCCTAGAAGATTATCATAATGTAGTAAAATCTTCTGTATCATTTATAGATCTATACTACAATAATAAAACCAAATTTAATACAGATTTAGATAAAAACCTTAGAATTGAAACCTTAGAATTGAAACCTTAGAGGAGGGTTATTTAGGTAATCTATCCATTAAAGAAAGAGTTATAACATGGGGGCATGTCATTGAGTTGTTAATAGAATCTTATTATGAACATAGTTAAAAATATTCTGCAACTACCTCTACAGTTTATAGTAATAAAGCTTTAGTTAGTTTACGTAAAGTTTATTATAAATAATTGCATAAAGAATTAAGAACCCTCTATGCAAAAACTAATCGTACAGTTACCAATGAGTTTCATTACTGTAAATATTTATACAATCATAGTTCTTCTGAACTACTTAATATGTATATAATTGCTATATATATTTTAAGCCTTAAAATACAAAATAATAATGGTAAATTAATTTTAATAGATTTTTTCAGAACCTGATCCCATTAGGGATGAGGTCAAACACTAATGTTGTCTAACCTTGGGAGAAATTTTATATACAACTTCATCTAAATATATTCTAAATAATATAGATTGTTTGGGTGATGTTACTTAAAATACATTACAGACACTTATAAATGATTATAATAGTGATTTATAAACATCATTTATTAAATTTTGTTCTCATTTATTTGGGTTATTACAACCCTTGATTTAAATTTAAGCATAGATATTTATAACCATAGACTTTAGGACCAATGAATATACCATATGAAATATTAGATGTTTCTAATTTAATTT
Organism: Spizellomyces sp. 'palustris'; assembly: GCA_006535965.1. Classification (NCBI taxonomy): domain Eukaryota; kingdom Fungi; phylum Chytridiomycota; class Chytridiomycetes; order Spizellomycetales; family Spizellomycetaceae; genus Spizellomyces; species Spizellomyces sp. 'palustris'. Next base: position 4,696 of record QEAR01000063.1, on the reverse strand, counting down.
GACCTAATTCATTACCTACATATTTGTAAAAAACACATTTCTATACTTATCTTCTCTAATTAAATGTTTTGAATTTCAATGAGCAGGCTTTTAGCTTATAAAGGTGAGTCCAGCATAATAATATAAAGGTATGATTAATAGGAAAAAGGAAGGAAGATTGCATTAGGTTATGATAAAAATTAAATTCAGTTTATATTAAACTGAATTAGAGAATTCGAGGTAATAAATTAATTTATCTTTATGTTAGAAATACTTTTACTTATTCCGGCTTAGTCTATAGTAACAGTATGGCTTTATTGTAAAGTTGCTCAAGAAGTAGTATTTACTGCTTTGGCTTTCTCTATAATTAATTAGGCTCATACTTTATTAATTGTTCATTTCTTTGATGGTTCAACAGCAGCTTTTCAATTTCAAAGTCTAGGTATTTTAGGTATTGATGGTATCTCTCTTTGGTTAATCTTTTTAACAAATATGTTAATGCCTATTGTTATATTAAGTAGTTGGAAAGCTGTAAATATTATGGTCAAACCCTTCATTATTTAGTTATTATTAATTGGTTTTTGGTCGAATGCAGTGTTTATGGTCTAGGACTTATAGTTATTTTACATTAGTTTTGAAGGTGTATTGATTCCGATGTTTTTCTTAATTGGGTTTTATGGTGGTCGTAACCGTAAAATTCATGCAGCTTATCAATTCTTTCTATATACTTTGTTCGGTTCCCTATTATTATTTTAGGCTTTAATTGTTCTATATCTGGAAACAGGTACTACTGATTATCAAGTATAGTAGACGATACCAATTTCTCTAAATCGTCAATATATTTTATGGTTAGCGTTTTTCATATCGTAGGCTATAAAAATTCCTATGATCCCCGTTCATATTTGGTTACCTGAGGCCCATGTTGAGGCACCTACTGCTGCGTCTGTAATTTTAGCAGCTATTCTATAGAAATAGGGTAGTTATGGTTTCTAGCGTTATGTAATTCCTCTATTTCCTGATGGTTCTACTTATTTCACACCATTGGTATGTACTATGTGTATTTTAGCTATTATTTATAGTAGTGTTGCTTGTCTTGCTCAAGTAGATGCAAAAAAAATTATTGCTTACAGTTCCATTGGTCATATGAATACAGCTACTATTGCTTTATTTACTAATGATTATCATGGTTTAAGTGCTGGTGTATATTTCCTAATTTCACATGGTTTGATTTCAAGTGCACTATTCTTATTGATTGGTGTATTATATGATCGCTATCATACTCGTACTATTAAATATTATCGTGGTTAGGTAATGATTATGCCAGTATTTACTGTATTATTTTTAATCTTCTCTCTTGCTAATGTAGCAGTACCAGGTACTAGTGGTTTCATTAGTGAATTCCTTACATTCCTTGGTGCTTAGAATCTAAATCCATTTATTGCTGTATCTGCAAGTATTGCTATTGTATTAGCCCCTGCTTATGCTTTATGGTTCTTCCATAGAGTATCTTATGGTTCTTTCTCTACTTATCTACCATCTCTTTATCAAGATGTTACTGCTAAAGAACTACATCTCCTCTTACCTTTACTTTTCTTTACTTTCTTATTTGGTATTTATCCTCAACTTATCTTTGAACCTTTACACATGTCATGTTTATCTTTGCTTCACGATTAATTTTATATGTTATTAAACCATAAAGTACATGTTGCATATTGGTTTATGTAGTTACCTTTTAGGGTTTATGATAAACTTGTTGGTAATTAATTATTCTATACCACTTTATCTAGGGCTGGTGTAATATTTTATATAAGTGAAGCTTTATTCAAGTATTTTACTTATATTGTTGCTATCGTTCCTGTTATCACTATAAATGTAACTTCTTTGCATACCTAAGTGATCTAATAGTTTATAATAAGGTTACAATGATACTATAAATAGATTGGTAGTAAAGTATTTCATTAAAATCAATTAAAATGATTAAAGTATAGATAAGATTCCCAATATATTATAAACAATATTACATTTATCATCTTATTAGTTTCTTTATTGATTATTCAATAGTATGGTGAAAAGGGTTAGCATCCTGGCCACAATAGTTAGTTGGATATACTCTGGAACAAATATTAATAGAAGAATACTAATTAGTATAGATAGAGTCTCTAATAAATAAGAAGCAGTAATAATGGAAGGACAAATGTGAGATCGGAAGGGCAAAATATGGATATGGATATGGATATGGATATGGGATAGGTAACCCTATGCATTAAGGTCATTGTAAGCTTTACTGAAGCTAGTTTATACGGGATAGTACAATAAGCTCATAGTATCAAATATGATAGCTTACTAAGAGTATATATTAGATGAGTATAAATTACTATAAATAAAGATAATTGGAAATATAAGGAAATAAAGAAACTCAATGCTAGAAGAATTGTATTTTAGAATCTTAACAGCAGTTTCAAGGTTATCAACACTAGTATAGCGAGTCTATGATATATATTGTCTACCTAAACCAAATTTACCCTCTGCCTACCATTGGATAGTTGCTGGTATTCTTAGATAGAATTTTTCCTAGATATAGTGTAGACCTTTAACAACAATCATCATATTTTCTTTAACAATGGTATCTTCATCAATGTTAATACTAACATCACTATAGATTTTATTAGCTACATTTTAACGAGGTACTTTAGAATAACTCTATCTAGGCTAAGTAGATTGAGTTTTAATTCTTAATAGGTCTATTATTTCATCCTCAGTATCAGTATCAGTATCAGTATCAGTTACCATAATTGGGGTGGTATCAGTCCACATGTCATCCATATATTCTTTCATTCTTTTATCATAGTTACCTATAGGATTCCTTTGACTACACGAAGTGAAATAGATGGATCACCTTGAATAACTCTAGCAAATTTCTCCATAGTATAAGAACTATTGGAAACCTTGTTCAGTATAATATTTAACTAGTATGTTGTATGCTAATTCAATAGGAGATTTAGCTTCACCTTGTATTTCATTAAGCCATTTAACAGAATTAATATTAACATCTTTAATTTTAAGATTACCATCTTTATATCCATACATTTTAGATGCAATGAAATAACCTTCACTAATACAATATTCAGGGTCACGTTCTAAGGTATAATTAGTATCAGCCATCTCATTTTTTGAATAGACCTAATTCATTACCTAATAGATGAGATGGTAATGGTTCTGAAGTATATAAACTATCTGTATCCATATAATAAACATCTACATTATATTCACGTACAATAGATAAAAGATGCATTATGGAATAGGCAGGAAGAGCCCCTGAATTGCATAGTTGACATCTTTACTGGATAGTTTTTCAATATAATAATCGCGGACTTTTTTGAGCATGTTATGATCTAGGAATTTCTTGAACAGAATAATCTGTTATAAAATGTATAGAATCTTTAATTTTTAGTTCAGTAATATAATAATCTTCTAATAAACCTTTCTATTGTTCAGGACTATCCATGAATGTATATTTCTATACTTCCTATCTCATACCAAATTTACCAAATAATGCATTCAACATTAGTTTAGCTATTTCTCTAATCACTTTGTCACCTGTTGATTTAAATCGATATATATCTTTAATATATCCATTCAATGGATTACCTCTATTGAATGGATAAGCTTTAATAATGTTGACTTCTACACCTAGGGATTTGGCTTCTTTCAATTCTTCACTCAACTATACTCCACTGAATTTACCTACAGGGAATACCTATTTAACAGAACCATCTTGCATAGTAACTCTTTTAGGTAGAACAGGTAATTTCAGATTAGTTGGTACATTAACCTCTGCAAATCCTAATAATCCTTTATACATTTATCATCATGGAGTATAGCATATTAAACAGTAAATTTAGTATTTATAATAACAGGAATTTTTAGTAGAAATTAATATCTAAATAATTAAATATTGGATATTACTCACCTCCAGACTAAAATAAACTATTCATAAATTAACTATAAAAATAGCTAATTTATATTTAACACAAAATAAATTATCAAAATTAAATCAACCAAGTATATCAAAGGTAAAAATAAAAGGAGGTAAGAAGAGTATATAGGCTATAGTGAAAGGTAAGATATGAGCCCAACCTAAACGAAGAAGTTGGTCAAATCTTAAACGAGCTAAACTAGCTCTAAGCCAAATAAAGAAGAAAATCATAGGTAAGGCAGCAGATACTCCAAAGAATAATATAAAGAACAACGTACAAATTACAAGAATAGAGGTATACTCGCCAAGAAAAAAGTAGGCGAATGAAACTGCAGAGTGTTCAGTAAAGAACCCTGCTACTAGTTCGGACTCAGCCTCTGGCTAATCGAAAGGAGCTCTATTTGTTTCAGCTACCGCCGATATCATAAATAAAATGGCCATGGGTAGTAATGGGAAAAACAGCCCAATAGGGGCTTGAGCTGCTAAGATTTCAAGTAAATTTACAGTACCTAAAGTAAAAATAACAGTTAATAAAATTAGACTTAAACTTACTGAATAACTAATCATTTGAGCAGTAGATCTCTATGATCCCTAGAAAGGATATTTAGAATTTGCAGCCCAACCTGAATAGATTACACCATAAATACTCTATTCGGAAATAGCTATTAATATCTAAATACCACCACCCTATAATTCAGATAATGCTACACCATAATCCTATGGTAATACCTACCAATTTAA